>LPNX010329756.1:2583-120311 GCA_001517045.1 Pseudotsuga menziesii
ATGATAAGTGGTTAGGGTCACAGACAATATTTCCAGTTTCATTTAGACATCTTATTTTGCCAGAGAAATACCCACCTCCAACTGAGTTGCTAGACTTGCAGCCACTTCCTGTGTCTGCGTTAAGAAATCCCTCATATGAAGCACTTTATCAACAGTTTAGACACTTCAATCCTATTCAAACTCAGGTATTTACTGTGCTTTATAACTCAGATGATAATGTTTTAGTTGCAGCACCTACTGGTAGCGGTAAGACTATCTGTGCTGAGTTTGCTTTACTACGATTGCATCAAAAAGTCACAGACAGTGTATTTCGATGTGTCTATATTGCTCCTATAGAAGCTCTTGCCAAAGAGCGATATCAGGATTGGGAGCAGAAATTTGGCAAAGGATTGGAACTAAAAGTAGTTGAGCTGACAGGTGAATCTGCAACTGATTTGAAGCTCCTTGAAAAGGGCCAGATAATAATAAGCACACCAGAGAAATGGGATGCTTTGTCTCGGAGATGGAAACAACGCAAACTGGTTCAGCAAGTCATCCTTTTCATTGTGGATGAACTTCATTTAATTGGAGGAGAGGGTGGTCCAATCCTGGAGGTAATTGTATCTAGAATGAGGTATATTTCAAGCCAAATTGAAAATCATATCCGTATTATTGCGCTTTCCACTTCACTTGCAAATGCTGAAGATCTTGGAGAGTGGATTGGTGCTACTGCACATGGGATTTTCAATTTTCCACCTGGTGTGCGTCCTGTACCAATTGAGATCCACATTCAAGGGATTGATATAACCAACTTCGAGGCTCGAATGCAGGCAATGACCAAGCCAACTTACACATCAATAGTTCAACATGCAAAGTACCCAATTTTGAAATATTTTTTTATAAAAAAAAATTCCCTGCCGTCGCTTAAGCGACAGTTCTTGATGTCGCTTATCCGACGGTTACTCTCTATAACCGTCACTTAAGCGACGGCTCCTCAATCTTTTTTGCAATATTTTTTTTTAAAAATTGACTAACCATCACTTATCCGATGGACCTTCTGTCGCTTAATCGACGGCATGAAGGTTATTTTCTCAAAAAAATTTCACTACCGTCGAAGATATTCTGTCGCTTAACCGATGCTTTAAATTTAACCGACGGTTACTGAAGTGTCGCTTAACCGACGGTTACTCAGGTGTCGGATAACCGAAGACAAGTTTTCGACGCTTAAAAAAAAATCAAAGTGTCGTACATGCGACAGGAAAGTGTCGAAAATCCGACATGACGGCCGTCGGATTTTTCGTCGAAATGTAGTAGTGTGAGCAGAGATTGGTCAGCTAAATTGAATGGATATTTCACCTCATATTGGTCGCACCTGTGGTTGCCGTACAAAGGAAGTCTCAATCAGATTAAGGTTTTGAGAGAAACTCACATGAAGTACAATGTTACTCAACTGGATGAGAAGAATATACCGGTCGAACCGGTGTTGGGAAACTATTTCCTCGAACTGGAACCAGGGAACTATCAAGCGGAGGAGGCCAGTGACACATCTAACACCCAGCCTGATCTCCTTCGTTTTTCTCAGGATGATGAGATTGACTATAACATAGTAGACTTAGCAGTAGGAATAGATTCACTTTCAGTAGTTAATGATTTTTGGACTTTATTTTTTTATGGCTCAAAGACATTAGAAGGGTCGGGGGCTGGATGTGTCCTTATTGATCCACAAAAGAATAAACATTTCCTGTCATGTAGATTAGAGTTTGAATGTACTAACAATACAGCTGAATATGAAGCACTGGTGCAGGGACTCAAGAAAGCGATTGAATTGAAGGTAAGTAATTTAAAATTTTTTGGGGACTCAGAAATAGTTGTAAAGAAAATAAGGAATCAAATACATTGTGTTTCTCCCCACTTGAAAGCTTACCAAAATGAGGTATGGGATTTGCTTAAATGTTTTCATGCATTCAATATTATTTCAATCCCAAGAATGAAAAATGCGGCCGCTGATCTTTTGGCCACATCAACCGCCAGGATGGTACCCACTAATAACAAATGTTCTGTTGAATTACTTTTCAGGCCTTCAGTACCAGACATGATCACCAACTTGCGAGTATTTGACAATGACCAGCAAATAATCGAGTGTTTGACAAATGATGAGATCTTTAAAGGAGCCATTATAGACGATGACGAACATCAGGATGAGATGAAATATGATAATTTCATTCCTAAAGGGGTCAGAACGTTAGAGAAGATGTTTGACTTGAATGAAAAACTCAGAAGACCCGCTAACGTGAAGACGCACAGCTCAACTCTACAGTTCGAACTGGTAAACTTAGGGACTGAAATGGATCCGAAGTTTGTCAACCTCAGAAAATGTTGTTCACCAGTCGAGAGGGATAGGTTCATCAGTTTGTTTAAATAGTACAAAGATGTCTTTTCCTAGACGTACCAAGATTTGAAAACCTACGACACTAGCATCATCAAGCATATCATCCCTATTAAAGCGGGCGTCAAGCCATATCAGCAGCCGTTAAGGAAGATGCACCCAAAGTTGGAGCCACTAATCCAGAGCAAAGTAAAGAAATTGTTAGATGCTAGAATTATTTTTAAAGTCAGGCACTCCGAATGGGTATCCAATTTGGTACCGGTTAGAGAAAAGTCAAGAGAAATCAGACTGTGTGTGGACTTCAGAAACTTAAACCGTGCCTCAGACAAAGACAACTATCCGGTGCCTCCCATGGAGCAATTGCTACAGATGGTGTCTGGTTCTGAATTGTTTTCATTGTTGGATGGTTTCTCTGGTTACAACCAAGTGTTAGTAGCCGAGGAATATAGATTAAAGACAACGTTCAGAAGTAAATGGGGAACTTTGCCTATAGAAGGATGCCCTTTGGGATGATTAATGCTGGAGCAACATTTCAAAGGGCTATGGACATAGATTTCCGCGGGCTGATTGGACGAAGAGTTGTGGTATACCTTGATGACATCACAATATTTTTGAAGAAAAGAGGGGAGCACGCGTTCCACCTGAAGCAAATTTTCGAACGCTGCCAGAAATATGGCATTTCCCTCAATCCTAAGAAGTGCGTTTTTGCGGTCACAGAGGGCAAGTTACTGGGGCATATAGTTTCAAAGAGAGGCATATCTATAGACCCAGAAAGAATTAAGGCCATTGAACAAATCCCTATGACCCATAATAAAAAGGGAATGCAATCTTTCATGGGAACAATAAATTTCGTACGAAGGTTTATGCCTGATTTTGCCCAGGCTGTTAAGCCACTGCAGCAGATGGTCAAGAAAAATGCACAGTTTAAGTGGACTGAAACCAAAAAGAATGCTTTCAGCAAAATCAAGACTGATGTTGTACATGCTCCCTCCCTGAAAAGCCCAGACTTTGGTAGAGACTTTATTATGTACACCTTTGCATCCGATGATTCATTGGCAGTCGTGCTTACCCAAAAAGAGGACGGGGGTGATGAATTCCCAATCTGTTTCACGAGCACTGGGCTTCAAGGGGCTGAATTAAACTACCTAGCCATTGATAAGAAAGCATACGCAGTATGTAAGGCAGTGAAGCAATTCAGGCCTTATATATTAAAAAATTGGACCAAGGTAATAGTTCCTTACCCAACTGTAAGGTCTCTTCTCATTCAGTAAGAGTTGGGAGAAAGAAGGGGCAACTGGGTAACAGCCCTTCAAGAATACGACCTTGAATTCAAGCCAGCCACTATAGTGAAAGGTCAAGGGCTATGCAAATTGATGACTGGAAGTAGAAACAACAAAGAACAAGCATGGGAAGATGAAGCCAAATTTCATGTAATGGATGTATGTCTTTTGTTCACGGCTCCTGAGTCCTGGTACAGAGACCTTGTGCATTACTTGCAGTCAGGGCTGTTACCAGAACATTGGAGTTCAAAAAAAAGGAGAGCTCTGCGTTTGAAATCAGCTTCCTACCAAATCGTAGAAGGCATATTATTCAGAAAGAACTACGATGGAGTCCTCCTGAGATGCTTGGAGAAAGAGGATGCTAAGAAAGTAATGTCTGAATTACACAATGGTCTAGCTGGGGGACATTTTTCAGGAAACACTACAGCCCACAAAGTCCTTAGAGTTGGTTACTATTGGCCTACACTCTTTAAGGATGCACATGCACATGTCAGGAAATGCGATATTTGTCAAAGATGCAGTGGAAGACTGCCTAAAGCAGTAGCACCTCTAAAGCCTGTGATGGTCATGGAACCATTTGAACAATGGGGGATGGACATTATTGGAGAAATAAAACCGAATTATTCCCTGCTGCACAAGTACATTCTTACTGCTACTGATTATTTCACTCGCTGGGTCGAAGCTATCCCACTGCACAAAATAAACGAAGACGAAGTCATCAGCTTCCTACAAGATCATATCATGACCAGGTTTGGAGTTCCAATTTCGTTAGTTTTTGACAATGCTAAATATTTTTCATCAATTAAATTGACTGCATTTTCTCATGATAAAGGGATAAAATTACATTACTCTGCTCACTACTATCCGCAAGGGAATGGCCTGGCCGAATCCTCTAATAAAAACCTCATTAGAATTTTGAAGAAGACTGTAGTAGAAAACCAGAGAAGTTGGCACTTAGCCTTAGCCAACGCCCTGTGGGCTGACAGAGTCACCCCCAAGTCTGCAATAGGAATATCACCCTATACCCTTGTGTATGGTAAGGAGGCCATCCTGCCCCCCAATATCATGCTACCAGCTTCCATACTAGCCCAAGATTCTAGGGGGTCCAATGATGAGGTTCTCCAAATAAGGATATATAATCTTCTGAAAGCAGAGGAGGCCAGATCCAAGGCTAGAGAACATTTTAAACAGCAGTAGGAGATAGTAAAAAGATGGTTTGACAAACATAAAGCTGGGAAAAGGGACTTGGAAGTGGGAGACCTTGTTCTCAAGTGGGATCATCCCCATGATGAGAAGGGAAAGCATACTAAGTTCCAACAATTATGGGTAGGCCCATTTCATATCAAAGCAAAACTTGGCCCTGCTACTTATAAGTTGCAGGATTTACAGGGATGGGAAGAGAACCTACCAATCAATGGTTTGGTTCTCAAGCCTTATTTTTCTTGAAGTTGTCTTTGAGTTTCCTGTTTTGTATATAAATAAGATGTTGATTGTTTTTGAGTCATGTTTTCATTTTGTTTGGTTTTAAGTCTATTGGTTTCAATAAAGGGAGTTAACTCGTGGTTATTTGAGAGACACCAAAATTTCTGGGAATGGTGGACATGTTTAAGTAGTCAAGCTGTGTGTTGTTGTTTGAGTTCTTCCAGTCTAGCAGTTTTTCTCGAAGTATTTGTGTGCATTGAAGTCCTTCTTAACCCTTGCAAGATAAACCGGATTCGAGGAGTCTGGAGTACTATGTCAGGGCTCCATCCACGTCACATGTAAAATGTTCAAAGGAGCGACAGTAAAGGACCCATGGAAAGAAGCAAGGTAAACAGTGTATTAAATATAAATGGTCCCATGCCAAGAAGCAAATGTCAAAAGGCAAATAAAGAGTCCAAACTTCTATAAAAGCATCATAAATCAAAGCGGTGCTGAATCAAAAGTACTAAATTGCCAAAAGATCCTCTCCGTCCGTGAGCTGAAGCTTGAAACACACCACTCACACAAAAGGACACTATGGGATAGAGGATCCTGAATTAAAATTCAGAAAGAAAGGCGCACAGAAAGACTCAAATGAAAGGAACAAAAGTCCAAAAGCACAAAAAGTGTTAAAATGGCATGGGAACGAGGAACAAACGAATACTGCTGTTTACTATCTGCTGCAATCCTGTGGTGTCCACACTGTTAGCTACCTGAAGACAGAAGTAATAATGAAACTCATACTCGGGCCCCGACACAGTTATCTGGACTTGAAGATCTCGGTTTCCACTTTCCCAAATTGGACTAGTATCAATGATTAAGGTACACACTTCGGTCATTTGAGAAATCCAGATAGCTGGAAGAATTTATTTGATGCATTTGGTTGTAAAACAGCTTGCCACTCAAAGAAAAGTCACCTAGAGATCTAGGTTCACCAGGAAATCACCAGTTGTTGCTGCCGTAACTGTTCTCCCTAAATTTACTTTATTTAAATTCTGGGCCCCTCCTCATCGTTTTTGCTTGGTTGGGTCATGAAACTCTTGAGCCTCTCAGGCGTTTTTCTTTTAGTTTTACTTTGAAAGTGGATGTCAGCTGGTTTATTTATGCCTTGTTCAGTTTCGGATTGAGGCGTGGATGTCTGGTTTTCTGGTCGAAGAAAAGGAAAATTTTTGTTTTTCAGAGTTGCCTTTTCGAAGAAAGAATGGACCCAGCTGTGCCTGATCCTTAAAACTGTTTGAATATTTGATTGTTTCTTGCAATCGGGCCTCTTTTTAATTTCAGATCAGAAGCCGTTAGTCTTCTGTTCTACCTCCGTTGTGGCCCTCAGATCATTCTAGCATCCGACTCTCTAGATCTCACCGACGTCTGATTCGTATTTAACCTTAAGTCGCTTGCCCGTAGCCCTGACTCGTCCGTCATTGCGGCTGGAAGATCCTCTGAGCTTCCGATTCTAATTCTAATGTCTGTCGACGTCCGACTTATCTGCCTCCTGCCCTCGTCGCTTGTCTCCAACCTTTGTCTCGTCCGCTGTTTCAGCTGGGAGATCCTTTCAACTTCCGATGTACCATCCTTCTGACGTTCGATTAATTATGTTTCCCGCCTGTGGAGTGGTATACCCGTCCGACGTAAGTATTGTTGAGCCACCAGTAAGTCTCTCGCTGTGGTCGAGGTAGTGGTATCGGCGCCTGGTGATTTCCTTGCGGGCTGGTTGTTTCATGAGTAGTTCTGACTATTTTGTTTTATAACGTAACCCCAGTGGATGATGCTTGTCGATCAATTCCATGTGAGCTCAAAGGAGCGATCAAAATGCCATGGCGTGGAGAAATACGGACCGTTTAACAGCAAACATGGAGTTCTGAAAGGCCCGACAGTTACCCAACCAATCATGAATGTGTGTTGAAAGATGGGGGATCAGGAACGTTTTGGCAACTGGAAAGACGCACGTTTAAGGGAAGCCCGAAGGGTCGTAAATGGTAGTTTAAATATCTGAAAGTAGGAATGAGATGGGGCTTTTTCCCTGGGAAATTTTGTAAACCATCTATTGTAATAGGAACTACTTCATTTTGCATGAGAGACTACAAACTTTGCTTGCTGGAAGAGGTGCAATATGGAATACATCACATGTATTTAATTGAGCTATGTGAAGTGGAACTATTTCGTTTTCAGTTGTGACTCTTTAACTATGAGAATGCTCTGATTTCTGAACCTATGTTCTTGCTGGGATATTCTTAAGTTTATTTTTGTGATGTGGTTTTCCATGGTGAGTAATATTGGCTTGTTCATAAATAATCAACTATCTGGTTGTTGAAGTATCTTGTAGAGTGTTCATGTGTTTTGGAAGAAAGTCTCAGCTATTTGAAACATTTCACAATGCATGTACTGATTGTATTATTCATCCAACATGATAATTCTGCTTCCTAGGGATAGATTAGATAGTTAGATTATTTCTTATTGTATTTGATTTGGTTGCTTGCGAGCACAAGACGAGAGGTAAGAACCTGCGCATCACATTGTGACCACTCCCTGCATCTTGATCACCCTACATTTAGTTAGGCACTTGCATTTCATTTCTTAAAGGAAAAAAACACAAAAACTCGGTGGGCCGAGCCGCAACCGGTAAAGCCTTTGTTTTGTTTCTTGACCTACGGTAGCCGGACCGCAAACCGGACGGATTCCCTATTCCAAATAGTCAACGGTCTAGTTGGGAACGTTGATTGGGGAGAATCCCTTACTGTTGCTGCCTGCAAATTTCCAGGCCTCAACACCTCCTTGTTGATCGAGGGGAAAAGTCCCCATAAGTTGTGGGGCACTAGGGTTATTAGACTCTCCTAGATATGTGATCCCTAGTAAGTAATTCTTAATTGGGGCCGACATGTTCAAGTGGACATCAAGTGAACGAAAGAATATAAATAGAGAGTGAGCCTCTCTATTTATCATACACACACTCATTCACTAGGGTGCATGAGTGAGATGGGAGAAGCTCTCTCAAGTGTGTGAGAGAGAACAAGCTGTGGAGATCATATTTTATGTTTTCTGGTTTTACTGTTGCCATTGGTGCTCATTCTATCTCTGAGGAAGTTGCGGGATTTTATCCTTTATGGTTTCTCTAAGGAAAATTCTTTGTGTCTCTTGTCTCTTGTGTTTATTTCTGTGCATGTTATTCTCTCAGATAAGATCCTAAGATAATGCTAGCTTGAATGATAAAAATCTAACATGGTATCAGAGCTAACCTGAGAAGAAGAAACTGTGCAGCTACAAAATCTAGGGCTTCTTACTTTTTTGGTCTCTCTCCATAATCCATCAGCAAAAGTATGCTAGGATGACTCTCCATTGAAGGGTGCATCTTTCTGTTGAAGCGGAATTCGATTTCGAGCATTTTCAGTTTTTGGTGCAGGAAATTAGGGCTTCTTACAGAAGAGGATTTTTTTAGTGAGCCTAGCATAGGATTTCTCTCCTCATCAAAATCAAATTTTAGAGACATGGTTCTAGATTTTTGGTTGGTTATAACTCTAGGAAAGTCAAACCCTAGTTTGACCCCGGGCCGAAAAAAACCTAAAATACTAAAACATATACGTTTTGGTACATTCACTATATCTCGGGATTGGAGAAGGATCAGAAGCTGAAACTTTCACAATATGAAGATAAAATTCTGGTTTACACTTTATCCAAAATTTAGCCTTAGATTCACTATATTCTAGGAGATATGATCCCTTTGAGTTAGGGTTCCAGCCTCTTCCAGGAATCATCCCTAAACAGGACACTTAGGGAACATTGTTATATCTCAGGCTACCAAGGTCCAAATGAAATTTTTGAAGATTTTCCATAACAGGAATGGACTTTAATTTCTGTGGTAGAATTTTCAGACCTCGAAGATGAAACAGTGACACGTGGTAGTCCGTACAATTTCTCTATGCGGAACAGTATTGAAACAAGTCACCTTGGGAAAATGATCATATGTACCAATTGGTGAAAGCAATTCTACTAAAAAATATGGTGTTAGAATAGGGACAGGTGAGGATACCTTAATGTGAAGTTTCAAACATACACAAGTTGTAATTTTTTATATACCATAGAAACAGTTTCAGGCATTTCTATAGAAGAAATTGGTAAACTAGGGCTTCCTGTTTCAAGAGCTTGCCTCCATTGTTTTCAGAAAATGAGTGCATTGGACAGCTCACCTTGAAGAGGTCTATCTTTCTATCCAATCATATCTGAAAGATTCCAAGTTTTGAAAATCATGGTTTCTCTGACAAACCCTAGATTAGCCAGCTCTGGAACCAAGACAGACACCTCAAATCGGTAAGATCTAATCTATTGCTATTTTCATTTGAGGTTCTCATTTCAAAGTGATCTATCACACCAGCTTGATGACAAGCTTGGTGAAGTTGACAACTTCCAAGCATGGAAGTATATGATCTCTTTGAATAAAATGAATTGGAAACCAACATAAGTAGAGAGGTTCCAGTTCCAAAGAGAGATGAGGCTAAAAGCATTACACAAGAAGAACTTGGTCAAGGCTATGAAGATCATTGCTGATTCAATCATAGATCACCTTATACCATAAGCGTCTTCCCTATTGACACCGAAATATATGTTTGACTCCTTAACCAAGCTATTTGAAGGGAAGAACATAAATCAGAAAATGAGTTTGAGAAAACAGTTGTAGAATGTGAAGATCCGGAATGCAGAGACCATATAGTCATACTTTATGAGGGTCTCTCAAATCAAAGAACAACTTGTAGTGGTAGAAGAAGAAGTGGAAAATATAGAAGTGGTGATAGCCACCTTGAATGGCCTCCCAGGATCATGAGATTCATTCATGCGAGGATGTGTGCCGAAAGGAAGTGATTACTTTCAGCAGACTCTGGGAAGAAGAAGAAGCTCGACTCATAATAAGAGAAGAGAAGATGGGAGAAACTGAAGATGAAGCTCTCACCATCCAAAGAAGATACCTCAAGTGATGAGGAATATGAAGAACTCAACTCTTGAAGAACCTCTTATCCATCTTATCATTTGGATAAGAAACGATGCTATTAGAAGATGATAAAGATGAAGGCTCAAGGAGTCTACCCATGAAACGAATAAAGATAAGTATTCAATTGTCATTTCATGATATTATTTTGTTATATATATTTTTTTATTCAGTTGATGTATTATGCATGATAGAATGTTTTCATTAATGACAGTATACTACTAATATGCATGTGATGGGTAAGTACATCATGGTGCTATACAATTCTCCATTGCTACTTATCTAGAATGAAACCTCTTTGCTGACATATTGGATTAGTGCACAATCTCAATGTTGTCCTGGTGGAGATGGAAGGCATCTAGAAAATTTTCTGTGAGATATGGATAAATGTTGTATTGGCTTAAATAGTTGCATGATCATATATTTATGCATAAGAATTTTCCATTATGAATATGCCTTATGAAATGTTTCTAACCATACAACTAATGCATTTGACTTGTAGGAAAGATTGCGTACATAATCACCTACAAGAAAAGAAGGATGAGACTTGTTCTGAAGAACAGGTGACGACAGATAAAGAATAATATGACGAATGTAGTGACATCATTGATGCAGAACCTTCCAGCTATGAAGAAGTAACCAAGAAGAAAGGGAAGACCAGTTCAAGAATAATGATGTCTAGGATGCAGTATCGATACATGAAGTGAAGTTCGTAGTTCCATCATGCAGTGGATGGAAACATCATGGGATACAAGGAAAGATTCATAGCATGAGGCTTCTCACAAAAAGTGTGCATAGAGTACGAAAGACAGAGGAAGTATGATGCTTCACTTCAGAGGGAGTGACTACAGAAGATCTCGATGTTCGACATGGTATGACAGGATGGATATCTTACTGGTGACTCTAGGTTATACTGAGAGTAAAGAGGATTCCAACCTTTTCCTCAAGGTTGAAGGTGGAAGACCAATGATGCTCATGTTATATGTCGATGACTTGTTCTTGACAGAAGTTGCAAGAAGAAGACTTGCTGCTGAGTTTGAGATGAAGGAGTTGGATATGATGCACTACTTTCTAGGCATGGAGGTGTGGCAGAATATCCCTGGGACAAGGGAAGTATGTAGTAGAGATCATGAAGAGGTTCAGGATGATGGATTGCAAGGCCATGACCACACCTATGGCATTGAACCTGAAGCTACTAAGTGTTGCTTCATCAGATTCGGTTGATTCCACGATGTATCGTCAGATGATTGGGTCCTTGATGTACCTGACAAATACGAGACCAAATATTTGCTTTACTATGAACACCTTGAGCCAATTCTTGACAGATCCGAGACATTTTCACTTGATTGCTACAAAGCATATTCTGAGGTACCTAAAGGGTACGGTTGATTATGGGTCCAAGTATGAGGCGAATCAAAAGATTAACCTGGAAGGTTATGTTGATTCAAATTTGGTAGGCAGTGCCATCGATAGGAAGAGAACTTCAAGTTGTTTCTTTAGTATGGGATCAGGTGTGATCTCTTGGTTTAGCAGGAAGTAGTCCTGTGTGGCACTGAGTACAGCTGAAGCAGAGTATGTTGCATCCTGTTCAGCTAGTTGTGAGGTAGTTTGGCTGAGGAAGCTACTGTCTGATTTATTTGATCTCCAGTTGGATGCTATTTGTATATATTACAACAACCAGAGTTGTGTGAAGTTGTCGGAGAACCTGGTGTTCCATGAAAAGTTAAAGCATATCGAGATCAAATATCACTATATCAGGGATATGGTGCACAGAGGAGCAGTAAAGCTCTAGTATGTTGCGACGGATGAACAGATAGTTGATGTGTTGACGAAGCCATTATCCAGAGTGAAGTTTGAGTACTTCAGGGAGAATCTTGGTGTTCTCTAGATTGAGGTTCCTATCAAAGGGAAGTGATGATTCTGTGAGCCATTCTGACATGGTGAGAGGATTGGTTTCTTCCATGGTCAGATGTAAGGGCTAAGCCATTCTGTCGTGGTGAGAGGATTGGTTCCTTTCATGTCAGATGTTAGTGCTGAGCCATTCTGATGTGACTGTAGGATTGGTTCCTACATGATAATATATAAGTGTTGAATGCCATTCTATGAATGGAGGCACCTGATCAGTTACCAGGAATACTCAGTCTTGGGCTGATGGCCATTCTGATGTGATTGAGGGATGTGTTCCCACATTATTAGATATAAGTGTAGGGCCATTCTGATGTGATTGAGGGATGTGTTCCCACTTGATCAGATACAAGGGCTAATTCCATTCTATGGGGAAATGGAGGCACCTGGTCAATTACCAGGAATCCTCAACCTAGGGATGAGAGAATTTCTAGCATGGTTGCAGGATGTGTTCCCACATGGCTAGATGTAAGTGCAGAGCCTTTCTAGCATGGTTGCAGGATGTGTTCCCATATGGCTAGATGTAAGTGCAGAGCCCATCTAGTATGGTTGCAGGATGTGTTCCTGCATGGATAGATATAAGTGCTGATCCTTTCCGATAGGGTTGTGGGATGTGTTCCCACATGATCAGATTCCAGTGCTGAGCCTTTCCGATAGGGTTGTGGGATGTGTTCCTGCATGATCAGATGTGAGTGCTGGTCCTTTTTGATAGGGTTGTGGGATGTGTTCCCACATGGTCATATGTGAGTGCTGGGGCTTTCTGACAGGGTTGTGGGATGTGTTCTCTCATGGTCAGATGTGAGTGCTGGGTGTGCTTTTCTGACATAGTGTTGTATGTGTTCCTCTCATGGTCATTTGTAAGTGCTGGACGGGCCATTCTGACTTAGGTTTAGATATAAGCGCTGAAGAAGACCTACATGGAGGCTAGGCCTACAACCAACATGAAAAAGGGCTGGATCTGTAGAACTTTTTGTGACAATAAGAATGAAGAGATAGAACTATTTGATTGAGATAGCAGAATTATTGATGATGATGATGATCCAGTGACAATCCAGTTTTGATGATGATCTAGTGATGATATAGACTTTATAATGATCTAGTGATGCTCCAGATCAAGTGATGATCCAGACTTGATGAAGATGACTTGATAATGAAGATGACTTGACGATGAAGATGACTTGAATATGAATATGAATTGAATATGAAGATGACTTGATGATGATCCAAATGATACAGAGAAGAAGACTTGTGCTGATAAATTGTGTCGAGAGAATACCTTCATAGTTAAGAGGGAGTGTTGATGTAATTGTAACTTCAGAATGTATTCACTTGTATATTTTATCTATTGTACCCCGATGTTTATTCCGGAAAGCATTTGTAATGTAATTGAGTCATGTCATATCCTGATGTTCCTATCGAGAGATTCAATAATGTAAACAAGTCATGTAAAGTCATTGTGGGTAACCCTCTTATTGATCAAGGGTTGAATTCCCCACAGTTGTGGGGCCCTAGGGTTATTATACTATCCTAGAGATGTTGACCCTAGGTGAGTTATTGTAAGTCGGGGCAATAGTCCCCACCATTGTGTTAAGGTTAACCCTCCTTGTTGATCGGAGGAGCAAAGTCCCCACAAGTTGTGGGGCACTAGGGTTATTAGACTCTCCTAGAGATGTCAACCCTAGTAAGTAATTGTTAAGTGAAGCCAACATGTTGAAGTGGACATCAAGTGAATGAAAGAATATAAATAGAGACTGAGCCTCTCTATTTATCATACACACACTCGCTCACTGGTGCACATGAGTGAGACAGGAGAAGCTCTCTCAAGTGTGAGAGAGAGAACAAGCTATGGAGATCATCTTTTATGTTTCTGGGTTTTACTACTGCCATTGGTGCTCATTCTATCTCTGAGGAAGTTGCGGGGTTTTCTCCTTTTTGTTTTCCCCAAGGAAAATTCTTTGTGTCTCTTTCTCTTGTCTCTTTTGTTTATTGCTGTGCATTTTATTCTCTCAAATAAGATCCTAAGATAATTCTAGCTTGAATGATAAAAATCTAACAACTCGAAACTATAATTTCATTTCTTATATCGAAATGAAAAATAGATCTCTAAGAAGAAAAAGATCTAATTAATGTTTCCAATAAAAAACCTAAAGCAAAGAGTCATTACAAGTTATGAAACCTAAAATATTTTCTTTTCTTTTATATAAAAATTAGATGTAACAATAGAAAAATCCAAAATAAACTAAAACAAGAACAAAATTTCTTATTTTCAAGTATTTTCAATCTAATAAAGAAGATCAAACAAAAAATTCTCTTCGAACTATGAAGGAAACGGAAGATCATTTTTCCTCTACTACAGGGATCAAAGGGAACAACAAATATTCCTAATACAAGATAACTCAAGAAAAACCAAACACATTCACACAAAAAATTAAATGCATATTTTCCAATTTCAATGAATACAATCCACAGAAAAGAGAAAGAGGTTTCAAGGAAAGAAAGAAATGTAAAATTCAGTGCAAGAAAGATAAACTCTTCTTTGAATGCACAGATAATATAATTCAAAGGGACTACAGAATATATGATTCCTGCCCCCCACCCCCCCCCAAATATATATATATATATATATATTTAATTAAAAATGGTCATTGAGTACCTACCTTGGCGCACTCTGAAGGGTTACACCAGGGCATTGTCTGTCAGTCGGTGCACCTTGTCTTCTACTAAAAATCATCAGTAGCGCACTATGCCTGAGAATAAGAGGCATCAACAATGCTAGATGGTAGTGAGAAATATGCATCAACAGGGGCTCGACACTCTGTCAAGCACACCCAGGTGCGTCACCCGATCTAGAGAACCAAAGAGCCAAATAACCTATAGGATAAACCAATGTGGATCAAACTGGAATGAAGTTAAGAAAAAAAACCAAAAAATAGAAGGAAAATGAGAGTGCATTAAGGTGGATCACTCACCTTAAATATTTAAATGAGTAAGAAAACAAAATTCACAAGTTTGTAATCAAAAGTGACAAAACAAATTTACGGATTTGATGGGATCTAATCAAGGTCTGATTGGATCTGTTCCCTAGTGGAGTTTCCCATTTTGTTACCAAGAATATTTCAATCACTGCGAACACATTTTATTACCCTAAAATGCATGGTGCAAGTCTAGAAAAAAATCACATAACAATTTAGCGTCTCCCTAGTTGACTAATCTACTTGAATGTAAATCTCTCTATACCTTGAGTGTGGAAGATTGTCCTTTTTTTATAGATCCTTGTGCGATAAACTATACTTGAAAAGAACACAGATAACAAGACAATAAATGAGAGAAATAAGATAAATAATTGGTATATAATAATGATCAAGGAAACTAGTAATAAACAATCAATATTAACATATATCATTTATGGGAAATGGAAACATTTTTGTATTAAATATGAGAAAAGAAAGCTACAAACGAAGCCTTGATGTCGAAGATTTTATTTTACAAGATCTTTGACTCACTCACTCAGACTACAAACTATGCAACATACCACTCACAACCACTCTCTCTTTGCCTCCTATACCAGACTTAAATCTGACAACATAAGGATGCTCTCTTGGTCTCCCCTTCATGTGGTCCATGTAGATTTCTTTTATAGGCCAAAGGAAGCCCAAATGGGTTGATATATTTTGGAAATATTATAGGGAATGATCTCTAGGGGTTAGGAGGTTGAGTTTCAACTTTCCCAAGTAGTTCAAATCTTCCTCCATGAGATATTTCGCCTAGAAGCTTCTTGAATCTTATTTTTTTCCCTTTTTGGACTAATGACGCTCCTTGTGAATAAGATAAATGCGTTGGTTCTCTTTGTGGTCATACAACATGTGCCACCAATTCCTTATACCGGTGGACAAGAGGCATCAGGATTGTATGATTCCTTGTTCTAGGGAGCAAGGTGCATCAAACTTCCTAGGATTGGGCAATAAGGTTCCAAAAGAATGCTTTAGCTAAGGACTTAAAGGGATTGGAGCATTAGGATAGTTTCTGGGTGTAACAACAGATTTAAAGGAAGAAATTATAGGTTGTACAAAAGGCCATATTGTTGTTTTTGGGCACAATTTTCGAGGTTTGAAATTTTGTCAGTGAGGGTTGAAGAAAAGATTCATTGTGTTGAAAATTTTCTAAGTACTCATATTTAATGGAAAAATCTTCTTTAGGGTTTTCCCCAAGTTCGGGTTTTGCCTGATATTTTGAACAAAACATCTATGTTCAATGTGCTTGAGTAATATTTCAGTATTTGAAGTGCTTTGGATTGGCTGTTTTTATATTAAAGTTTACGAGAAAATTTTAATTAAATCCATATACATTCAAAGTGTTTGACATAATGCATGTGTGAAAAGTTTCATCCTTATGCCATTTTTCCTTTACAAGTGAACTCAAAAAAATGCTTAAACCTCCCACTTTTGATGGAACAAAATATGGAGAAATTGCAGAGATTTGGATTCTAGAAATGAATAAATATCTACAACAACATTATTTTTCAAATAATCAAGAAGCTCACATTGTTATTTATAACCTTCAAGGAAAATATTAGATGTGGTGGAATCAATTGGACTAGGTAGAAAATATGGATGAAAATAAAATTTCATGAAAAATATTTCAAAGATATTTCAAGCTTGAATACCTATCACAACAATACTATCATAAAAAAATGCAAGAATTATTTGAGACCGGTCTGGGAAATATGACAATGGAAGAATATGAGAAAAGGTTCTTGGAACTGTTAGGTTATGTGGATTTCATCCAAGATGAAAATGTTAAGATTCAATGGTTCAATAGTGTCTTACCAACATTCCAAAATGACCAAATAAATTATGATGATCCTCATATCTTAAAGGAATGCATACAGAAGGATAAATTCCTATATGAGTAGGTAATAGTATGAAAGATTTGCATAAGAGTTAGAAAATTAAACTGAACTAGGATAAACATGATCAAAGGAAAAATGGATTTAAGTCTCAATATAATAAAAAGAGTCTGTATAACTCTTTAAAATATCTCACTCTAAAGGGTGAGCCAAGGATGACAAAATCTATAGAACAAAAGAATCCATTGCAAGTTAAATGCTTAAAATGTGGAGGGGACCACTACCTCAGTAAATGTCATAAGAGGAAAAATGAAGGATGATAATATGTATAATGTGCAATAAGAATCTACAGTGGCATATGTTGCTAGAAGCATTCCTCGTATATATTCAGCTTTAGACAATCATTGGGTGTTGACACAAACTCGTCCAACAAACCCAGTCAACAGGAATTCCCACTTTGTTGACACCCAAACCACCACAATCTCCCTGAACATCGGCCTAGATAGGTTGTACCCTGTCTGGAAACACCCGTAGATTGGATGAAGTCTCAGCCGAGATGTTCGAGGGAGAGATGATGGAACCAAGTTTCCACATAATAGGAGAGGACAATGTGCATCAACTTATCAACTTAGTACGACAATTAAAGATCACTCAAATCATGCATTCACATAACCATTCATTATAATTCTTCAACAGATCACATTATTCAATCATAACTACAGTAAACATATTGATGTGCAAACAAATCCAATAGAATAACATAATGTAAAATAGGAAAACATTGCATCAAAGATCCATATCGGGGATTCACATAGCATTCATCATTGAGTCGTCACTTAGCATTCATAATTGAGTCGTAGAAAACAGTAAAAAAAAAGAACCCAATGATTCAACTTAACTCCCGTCTTGTCATATTACTTCCACACAAAATCATAGATTCTCCAAAACTGTTCACAGATCAACAGATCTCAGTTCATGCACAGATCTTAGTTTAATGTCTCAATATCATTCAAAGGAAAGATGTTCCAAATATTACCATGATTAACACTTACAATTCAACATCTACTTATAGACTTGCACCTTTACATTCAAGGTCCACTTAGAAAACTTCCTAACTAACTCTTAACTGATTCTACAAAATAATGACAAATATCCACAAAATATGGTCCAAAACTACAAAATATGACACAAAATATATAAAATATTATATTCGTCACCTTGCGTGCCATATCCCACTTTCACGGTGCCTTTGAGCTTGTGTAGCATCCGCGATGCTACGCAACTAACTTATCCCAAAAACCCTTTCCAACCGGACCCCAACACAATCTTGTGGCTCACCCTCGAGCCACGCTAGCTGGACATGGTGTACTCAGTAATATTGAGATTGAAACCCTCATCTTGTTGAGTAATCACCTTGACCTACACTTTGAACCTCTCAGTAATATCCTGGCTCGTCGTCAGATCATGTGTGACTGGATGCTCAACCATCTTCTCAGTGATTTCCTTTTTATCTTCTTGTGCTTCCTGTAGCGCAGAAATCACTTTAACAGAAAGCTGCGCTCCAATCTCTTGGAACTCATCTAACTGCTCATTTGTTTTCATTGTCTCTCCTGAGCCTTTCTGACCCGCTGTTGTAATTCCTTCAACTCTACGGACTTAGTGATATGAACCATTAGTGGCATCGCTCTCAACGATGTATTCAATGTCAACACTTGCCCTTCTACTTCCTACAACTGTGTGGTCAGTTGCGCCAACTGCTCATCCTCCACTACGATTCCCTAAAACTGCATAGTTGCATCCATCATTTTCTTTGCCTCTTGATCCATTTCATCGAGCTGTGTTGCCAAATATTCTATAGTGCTCTTGCGCTCTACTATTTTCTTTGGTGGCGTGGTCGGGTGCACCAAGGCCTCCAAATTGGTATTGTCCCATTGTAACTGGGAAATGATGGCCCCAAGATGTTGTGCTCTGGACACTGCATCTAGCTCCGTGGTACTCTCTAATACATACTGGTAGGCATCCACGACTACCTATTCCAACTTTACTCGGCTATCCCAAAGATGTGCCTTCTCAACTACAAGGTGATATTGTTCTGTTTTTAGTTATGTAATCTCCTCAGTGCTCTTTGCCTTTAATTCCTCTTATGCTTACCTCAGTGCGTTGATTTCTTGCGCTTTCTCTTCCATCAACTTCTCTTTTTCCTGCTGCAATTCGTCAACTTATTTCTGTGCTTCCTCCTCTTTCTCCTGTGACTGTAAGAATCAGCCACTGATTTCTTCCTGTTTGTCTTCCAACTCCTAGTTGGAAACTCATTGCATGTGGACCAACGTTTGTGTGGATAGCATGTTGATATCTAGTCATATGTTCTGCAACTGCTATAGGGAGGTATTCAAGTCCTATCTTCCAGTGTCAATCACAGTCAGGGGAATGTCAATCGCAGTCAGGGGAATTTGAACATTCCTAACCCATGGCTCAGTGTTGATTGACGCTAAGTCCCACATAGTCGCACCTTCTAGAACTCTCTTTGAAACAACATCATATAATGAATAGAGTATTTTTCTTACCTCCATGAATCCCTCTTGCACATATTTTTTCATTTCCTTTGCTATTGCATTTGTTGCATCTGTAACCGCCTTGTTAAGATGATTCCACTACGCTTCCATCCCTAACGCAATGATGCTACTACTCACACCTTGCTCCATGTGCCTATTTGTTCTTAACTTGTTGAATACGTGCTTTGTTTCTTAGTCTGTAACTATCTTTGATGATTCTTCATCAGATTCATGGTGACTCTGCTGGTCATATTTACGCACAGGATCAGTAGATGCATATGCTCGAGGTCCTATTGATACTTCTTTCAAACTGACCAGTTCTTTCCATGCCGTAGAACAATCATTCACAGTCGCTTCTAACTCCTCATCGAAAAACTTATAAGGCATTAACAACCATTGCTTGTCTGGGTCACATCGTGCTTCCATGTGAATGACATGTGGGCCGATTGAAAACCTAGAAATCCTTTGATACTTTCCTGAATCTTCCTCAAATAACCGGGGAACTTTCACAAATTACACCTGCAGCACTTCTCAATAGACCCAAAATTGGATCTCACAATCCTTCAATCATTTAGGTTCCCTTACCCACTAGATATTCTGGTAGCGTTCCTGTTTCTATACTTTTACTGCCTCCACATCCACACCTTGATAGTCAACTTGATCCACCCAAGCCACAAGTGCGATCAAGATTAGCAACCAAATGTATGTAAAGTGTCATTCTCCTTCCTGTACCTCCATCGCATCGTATTCCAACTGGTTCATCAGAAAGAGAGACCCTTTCATTTGTATGCCTTCCGTGCATTGCTCGGAACACATAATCAACCCCGAGTTACATTGAATGGGATGATTCTTCCTGACTATTTTTATTTCTAAAATCCATGCATCGATGCACACTACCTGGTCATTGATGCGATCAATGTGGTAATCCCTCATGTCACGCTGCAACCTGTATTTCTTCTTCAGCCTCAATACAAGCCTCTTTTCAATATCCTTGCCTCTGAAATACTAAGAGGGGTCTATCCCATCCTTAGGCAGCCCTGTGATTTCTGAGATCAAATCTATTGTGATTACAACTGGTGTGTCCAGCCACAAAGTCCCGCCATGAAAATAGTCCAACAGCTGCTTGATGCAGGAATTCACCTCATTTAGCTGCCCAAAATGTGTCATGTTAATAAACCCCAACAATCCGACTCTATGCATCCTGCGCATCCATTCCTACGAAATACGTTCTATCGGGTTGCCTCCTACTGCTACCATTGGCACATATGGTTCATTCGCAACATCCTCCAATGCGAGCAGGTCATGGTCATCGTATTTCATCTGCATCAGTGTAGGCATGATGTCATAAGTGCATACCATCCCTTGGGGTATCTTCGATATATTTATTGGGTATTTCTGATTCTTGGTGAGCTTCCTGGTCTATGCACCGGGCCAACTGGGAGATATATACCCAAGGATATCCTTAGTGGACACACCTACTTTTGTCAATGATTCCACAACTCCTGAGCTTAATGGCCTCATCTGCATAGTTTCCTCCTTTTATATCTGTGTAGAGGTTGTAGTCTTCCTCTTTGTTTGCGCGGGAAGCTAATTTTTTGGACCTTTCTCTTCTTCTTTGGTACCAATGATGATCCTATCGGCATACTAGAAATTTATTCCTCAATTGTTACTTGACCTATTGTTGAATCCCTTTCACTTGAAATATTGATCATGATAGGTTCACTCTACATGCCACACCAATGCCTAACAATTCTCAACAGTCTCTCAACCTCAATTCAATTAACAATGCACTCAACTTGCTATGACTCTGCTCTATAACTCTGCANCCTCTACATGCCACACCAATGCCTAACAATTCTCAACAGTCTCTCAACCTCAATTCAATTAACAATGCACTCAACTTGCTATGACTCTGCTCTATAACTCTGCAACTCGGCTCACTCTTTGCGTAATGGTGAATTTCAGGAGCATTCAACCCCTTCTTATAACATCAAGTTGATCGTGCCTTCATCATGACCAAATCAATTCCAATCATCATGACCAAATCCTCCATTAATGACCCAAATCCGTTGGCAATTCTATCAATCCAATGGTCGGATCGACCATAAATGCATGTCGCTTCAACAAGTGTCATTGGTTAACTGCCTTTAACTGTATTCATTTATTTCTTATTTTACTTTGTGTGTATCCTTGTGGCTATCGTAGCATGACCTCCTAACTACGCTACTGACTCCTACTCTTACGCACCCACTTCCTCCTGGTGTGCCCTCCTTATTGCTATCCATCCATCTTTTTTTTTTCATTCTGTAGTGCCTCAAGCATTGTGCGCTTCTGGGCCCGTCCTATAGGACTTAATCCTGCTACCATTCATTGGATTTGGTAGCATTTATCCATCTAGATGTTGCAGTTGAATTGCACCTCCTGAAGTAATGGAATTAACAAGATATGGACCTAACCAATGCATATACAACTTACCTGGATGCTTCATGAACTTGTTGTCATACAATAGCACCAAGTCCCCTTGCTGAAATTTTTTGTTCTTTAAGTGTCAATCATGCCAGGATTTTTGGTGATCCTTCTCGACACGTTGGCAAAAACTCACGACAAATCAATCCTCCTCGATATGCACTATTTGCGCCAAGCATTCTTCTAATGTTTCTTCATCGTCCATGCCCGTCAGTGCTACTATGCACAAACTTGAAACAAAGTACTCCATAGGCATGACTGGCTCTTTCCCATAGACCAATTTGAACAGTGTTTGCCCCTTCATTCTCTTGCAAGTAGTGCAATATGCCCACATGGTTGCTGGAATATTCAAGTCCCAGTCATCACATTTTGTGTTACATACCTTTGTAAGCTCATGCTCCAATACTTTGTTGAATGCCCGCACAGTTTAGTTTTCTTGTGGATGATACAGGGTGCTTTTCTTATCTTGTATATGTAGCTCCTCCATTAGCATACTGACTGTGCAATTGATGAAGTGACTTCCTTTGTTTCTCATCAATATCCTTGGACATCCAAACCGACTCACAATGTTGTCAAACAGGAACCTTGTTGTTGTCACAACGGTACAATACAAAATAGGTGTGGCCTCCCCCATTGTGTCAAATAGTCTGTCGCAGTTATTATTTATCACACACCATTTCACTTCCCAATTGGTTTGATTGGTCCAACAAATTCTACTGCCTATTTATCAAATGGATGTAATGTCACCTGAGGTACTAGCAGCATCTCATCCCTCCACGATGGTTTTTCATTTCGTTGACAGACATTGCAACTCTGTGCATAATTGGCCGCATCATTATGAAGAGTGTACCACCAAATCCCTGCATGAAGCACCTTCCTAGCAATAGTGCAACCTCCATAGTGTCCACCAGCAACTCCCACATCTGCTTCTGCCAAAATCTACCCTTGTTCATGCGGTACGAAATACCACCATAAAATATCATCTGGGCCTAGTTTATATAGATTTCCAGCAGTCAACTGAAAATATGAGGCCTTAACAACCAACTTCTTCTTCTCACTTATAGTAAGGTCCTCTGGTGCAGTTTTCATTGTCAAAAAATGAATTATTTGATCATAATAATCATCGACCATGTCGACTTTGAACAACTGTGCATCTGGCAGTCCGTCTTCAATGTTTGTTGGTTCTTCACATGTCTCAATTCGGGATAAATGGTCAGGGCCATCATTTAAGCAACCCAGATTCACAATTATCTCAAAGTCAAAATCTTGAAAGAGAAGTATCCAGCGGCATATATTCCCCCCCAACACAGGATTATTGACCAAGTATTTCAAAGCATAATGGTCTGTGAAAATATTGAAATGACCACCCAACAGGTAATGCCAAAATGTTTTTAGTGCATCTACCATCGCCAGACCTTCTTTTTTTGTGGTAGTATCATTTTTCTTTGCATGACAACTTTCAACTAGCAAAATCAATCAAGTGATCAATATCTCCCTCTCCTGGTTGCACGAGCACCACTTCCAGCGTAGTAGACGATGCATCCACATGGACATGGAACTCCTTGTTCCAATCAGGGAAAACCAGTATCGATGCGGAAGCCATCTTGACCTTCAGTGTGTCGAAACTTCCTTAACACGTGACTCCATACAAATAATGCATCTTTCTTCAACAATTTCTCCATAGGAGCTATGATCACATCATAACCTCATATGAACTAGTGATAATACACTGTGTGCCCCAATGTCGCTCTAAGAATATTCACATTTGTAGGTGGAGGTAAGCTCAAAATGAGCACAATATTCACAGGGTCAACCAACATTCCTTTCTTGCAAATGATGTGACCCAACAACATCCTGAATGGTGCACAGAAAATAGACTTCTTTAAGTTTAGTATGATCTGATGATGTCGGCATCTCTCAAGCATCAGTCACAAATTTTCTAAATGATCCCTGATCAAACCATAAAATGTCTAATCATCCATGTATACTTGTAGGAACTTCTGAATAAAACCTTTCAATGTAGTGACAACAAACCAGGAAAATATCACAGGCACATTCTTCTGCCCAAATGGCATCACAGTGTACTAAAAACAACCTCATTCAGTAACAAATTTGGTCTTATGTCAATCTTCTTTTGCGATCCTTATCTAGTGATATCCCGAAAATCCATCCATGAAATAATACATCTCCTGCTCGCCTACTCCTTCTAGGACTTCATCAGTGAATGGAGTTAGAGATGGATCATGTATACACGCATCATTCAATTTTCTTAGGTTGACACAGATCCAAACCTCACTCGTCTTTTTGTCCTAAACCACCATCGAAATGATCCATTATGATTCTTCGACTGGTTCAATGATTTTGGTCTCCAGCATTCTGTTGAGCTCAGCTTTTACTCTCTCCTTGTATCATGGATTTAGGTGATATGGACGCTTCTTTACTAGTTTCATGTCTGGCTTCAATGGGATCTTCATTTCTCCTGAATCTCTCAGTATACCCTTCATCTCAAAAAACTTTACAGGGAACAAATCTTGGAATTCATGCAACAAGTTTGTTATCTTTGCTATCATTTCTTCATCCCAATAGTCTCTGACATTTGCAAAATTTGAGTTCTCCTTCGTCCCAATGTTGACCTTTCTGATCTTTAATGGTTGATTCATTGGATTTGTCGGTATATTTGGTATTGCGACCTCTCAACTTCCTTCTGTTTCAGGAATATTGATATTCCTCATATTGTCATCATCATCTGGTCCTCCAGTCACATTATAACATTCCATCATCAATTACATATGACAATGTGCATGAGGATCTATTAGATATCCGACAGGTACTACCTTCAGAACAACATCATGGCTGAGTTGTAGTGCATTATGAACATATGGATTTGCATCCGTGAAACTGAAGGTGTCAGTGAAGCAAACTGTCAATTCCTCCCAAGTAGTGATCTCTCTATGCAACTCAGCTGATACATACCAACATCGCATCATTTCATCCAATGTGTGGACAAAGGCATGTACCCATTCATCATTTGGTCATGATTCCCACAAGGTCTGGCACTCAATCAAATGCTTACTAGGACTGTTCCGCCCATCATATCTTCTAGCATGGTACACTTCTACATCTCTAAAGAGAACTGTCATCAATATTTGACACTGCGACCATCCAGGGATTGACTTCTTATGGGTCGCTCACCATCGTGGTGGAGTAGCCTTCAGCGCTTCCTCCAACTCCAGCAACCGTTGTGGTTCTGACACCTTATCTTCAAATTCAACAAGAAAATCAGATAACTTGGGAATACCTTCATAGATTGGTAATTCAATAATCTCAATTGCGACACGACATAGTGACTGCATAATCAAGCCGCACTTTCATAGTGACACCTCATGCAAGAGGTTCTGCCAATTCTCTAAAGCATCATCAGAATCAGAAGACGCAAAGCTAGTGCTGCGCCAACCAAGTTCCCCATCGATAGTTGAATGGATGTAATATTTTGATATGTTATATGCATGATCCCATCCCCTAAAAATTTCGTCTTTTACTGGCTCAATATACCTTCACCCTTTGTTTGGATCCATTGGAGAAATGACTCTAATATCTTGATTCTCAAAGTTCGTTACACACTTTTTAAAATTGATTACTTCCATGTTGTTGTTGGCCCATCCAATCCCTAGTAATGAGGGATATGAGCCTAAACCATCAACAACTTCAATCACATCGAAATCAACATAGGTCTTCATGCCTTCTACTTCCACAACAAGGTGCAAAACCCGCATGATCGGTGTTACTCTGGCTTGGTTTTCCAATCGCAGGTGCACTAGAGACCAGCTCAACATTGGGCTCCCCATCTTCTGCCATGTCTATCTTGTCAGAATATTAACATCTGGGCCTAGATCCAAAATGACTGAATCAACCTCATATTCCCCAATCTGAATGTTCATGCGCATCACTTTTTCATTGTTTTTCTTATGCAAAGAGTTCACCGTGGAGTCCTTACGCTCCTTAGTCAGTCGATGTAACAATTTCTCAATCTTCACAAGAGAATCGAGATCTTTTTCCAGCGACAAGAAACTCTTGAAGAAGTGCTACAAGGTGCCATGTGGTCGCGATGGATCTTCCTCCAAGGTTGAATCAAAAGCAATGGGAATTTTATAAAAAGGTAACTGACCAAGATTCCTTTTGATCACATCACATGCTTCAAAGAATGTATCTTTCTCCACGTTGATGTAAAACTGCACCTTCTTTTTTCCACCTAACCAAACTTGTGGAATCGGACTATCTTCTTAAGTTGTCGCACCTCCGCAATTGACGACAGCGACATCCACATCCTGCGTTCTAGGCTCCGCTGAGATCGTCACAACAGTCGGTCCTTGGTTCTGGTTCAGTGTTGGATTCACAAGTTGATTCACATTCTAATTTTTATTTTGGTTTTGAATTGGAATTTGGTTCTAATTCTGCAACTAGTTCTGGTCTGGCAGTACTTGATTCTAGCTCTGCAACTGATTCCAATTCTACACCTGATTATGATTCTGCAACTGATTTTGGTTTTGCAATTGTGGAACATTTTTGGCCTGCCACCTCGCAATCAGTTGTGGATAGTTCTCAATAATGTGATCAATCATGGTACAATACGTACATGTACACTGCAACTGTGGACAATATCTATGGTAATTCCCCAACACACCACAATTATAACATTGGACAGGTCCGCAACCTCATCCTCCTCCTCAACCAAATCCTCCTCCTCGTCTGCCTCAGAATCCTCCACGAAATCCTCCTTGTTGCTGGTACTACGATTGAGCAAATTGTTGCTGCAGAGGATTTGGATGTTTCTGAACATAATTCACTGACTGAACATACTATGGTTGATGCGAAGCCATCTACATCTGGTTATACTACGGCCATGGTACAAACTGTTGTTGTGGTTGTTGCAGTAAAAACTACATATGCGGTTGCTGTTGCAGTATGAACTGAGGTTGAGGTGGTGGTTGTACCACCTACGGATGTGGTTGTGATTGTTGTACTTCTCCCTTCACATAGAATGATTCATATGTTCTTTCTTGATGTAGGTCATATTCTCGACAGTCTTTATCTTCATGCCCAATAGATCGACAAAATGTGCAATATAAGTTCATCGGCTTCGTCACCATCTTCTGCATGTATTCGCACTCTTCATGTTGATGCCCATATACTTGAAAAATATGACACCATGGTACACTTCCACAACTCAATGAGTTTGGGGATCTCGATAACAAATAGTTTCAAAAATCTAGGAAACTATCCTTAGTATGTCCATTTGTGTGACATCTAATACACCAGAGATCCTCGTGTTGTTCTTTTCCCTTATTAATATCTTTCAACTAAGGCATCAGGTTCGCCAATTGCATCTAAATTTGGTTCATACCAATTGCATTTTCTCCAATGGGTGAAGCTTCTAACTTCATTGCAATCTCCAGAGCATCACTCTACATCGCAATATTCTATTGCATGAGCAGTAATATGCTATGAGTTATCAACGTTGCAATGAACCATTATTTATGCTGAATGTTGCTCATATCAAAGTAGACTCTTGCCATTAGTGTCTTGCATCTTTGATCAAAATAACAAATGGTCTTGTTTGGATACTACTTAATTTATTTAAGTATTGTAATGTACTGTGCTTTAGACTTTGGTTTTATGAATTCTTTGATAAGTCCTTTCCTGACTTCTGCTATGGTCTTCATCGAAGTCCTCGTCGAAACTTATAGAAATTTCATAAACTAATCCAATGCGTGACCCCGAAGTGTTATTGCCAACTAGCCCTTCTTGACTTCATCATCCATAGTTTTTTTTACAATCCATACCTCCTCACACAGGAACCAGTACGTTCTAGATCCTTAGTCTCATTCCCATGGATTAAAGGTAACTTCACCTCATCTCCTGCCATCCTCGGCCTTCTTCCTACACACGCTGATCTACTACTACTATTAGAGTGTTGTTGACACGTTGGACAAGTCAGTGTTGAACTTGTGTTTCTTCCTTATTGTGATGTAGTGTGTGGAGGTGTGGGTACATTTTTGTTGGGGGTTGATATTACCTCTACTTGTCTTGTGTGGTGTTCATTTGCGGTATTGCATTTCGATTGCATCGAGACCTTCCCTTTTCCTCTGCCTCTTTTCCTGTCGAAACCTTGCTCCTCCTCTCATAAGACCACTTTCTTCCTCAACTTCCCTCATAGTCTTGTCGAAACTTGCACCCATCTACATCGTATCATTCAATTCATCTCCCCCCTTTCTTCGCGGTATCCACACCCCCCACACAGTAGAGTTCTACTACTCAAGGTGCATCTTCAATATGCCTTTTTCACATATAAGCATTTTAATTTACAGTTGCAAAGAAAATAAGAACCTACCTCTGGGTCCGTTGAAAAAATCCCTTTCTACGTCACTATAGGACTTAGTAGTATCAACCACAAACTCAGTGATATAGCCTTCCAAGATACTGTCTAGCCATAATTCAATAGCCCACAATGCCTTCTTGTCGATTTCCTGCAACTCCTGGATCGTTTCAGGGGTCTAGGACGTTGCTCACCTCATTGAAAATTTGTTTTACGATAGGTGAATCGCACCAACCACTCGTACAGTATGATGGGAAATTCAGAGAAAAATTATTCGTGTGGACCGTCGTGTATGTACTGTGCCAGCCACTTATCTATCGTCAATACAGGGTTTTGATTTTTTGTCTTAGAAAACTCTCGTAGCTTTTGGTTGAACCAATCTTGAATTTTTGGTCTTATAGGATGCCACATTTCCTCCCCTCAGTCCCAACAATATATTGAAAAAGAAACTATTTCTTAACACAAACTCATCCAACAAACCCAGTCGACAAGGTTCCCACTCTGTTGACACCCAAACCACCACAATCTCCCTGAGCACTGGCCCAGACAGGTTTTACCCCGTCTGGAAACACCCGCAAAGCAGATGAAGTCTCACCCGAGATGTTCGAGGGAGAGATGAAAGAACCAAGTTTTCGCAGAACAGGAGAGGATAATGTGCATCAAATTATCAACTTAACGCTAAAATTACATATCACTCACCTCGTTCATTCACATAACCATTCATTATCATTCTTCAATAGATCGCATTATTCAATCGTAACTATGGTAAACACATTGATGTGAAAACAAATCCTATAGAATAACTTCATATAAAACAGGTAAACATCGCATCATATATCCATGTTGCAGATTCTCATAGAATTCATCATTGAGTCATCACATAGCATTCATCATTGAGTCGCAGAAAATAGTAAAATAGAAAAATAGAAAAGAACCCAATGATTCAGCTTAACTATCATCTTGTCATATTACTTCCACACAAAATCACAGATTCTCCAAAATAGTTCATAGATTGACAGATCTCAATTCATGCACAGACCTCAATTCAATGTCTCAAGATTATTCAAAGGAAATATGCTCGAAAGATCACCATGATTAACACTTACTACTCAACATCCACTTATAGGCTTGCACCTTTACATTCAAGATCTACTTAGACAACTTCCTAACTAACTCTTAATTGATTCTATAAAATAATGACCACTATCCACAAAATATGGTCCAAAACTACAAAATATGACACAAAATATATAAAATATTCTTTTCTCCTCCTTACACGCCATCTTCCACTTGTGCAGTGCCTTTGAGATTGCGCAACATTCGTGATGATGTGCAACTAATTTATCCCAAAACCCCTTTCCAACACTAGGAAGATGTCCAGTAATCAATGATTGAAATCGAAGGTAAAAAAAATAATTTTCCAATTTCAGTTTGAATTGATTCGGGATCTTCAATTATGTAAATACTAATCTAGTTGAAAGATGCAAGTTAGTGAGTACTAAATTTCTTAAGCACAGAATGGTGAAACTAGTTATAGGAATGAGAAGGAATATTACTTCAGTGGTTAAAGGTTGTTATTTGTAATGAATGGGTTACATACCAATTCCAACTTGGATGTCATTCCTCTAGGGTTATGGGAAGTTTAGATTGGAATGGATTGGATAGAATTGCATTAAGTAAAATCATTTAGGTTAAAGGTATTCGAAGTCCGATTTAAGAAACAATATATATAAACCATGTAGATGAATAAATATATTAGAAAGAGATTCCAATTGTATGCAAGCCATGGTGAGGAAGTACCAGCTGATATGGATCCATGCATGGAAGAAATTATGGTGTTACAAGAATTCAAGGATGTGTTCCAAGATGTACTCAGGTTACCACCAAATTGGGACATTGACTTTAGAATTTATTTGGTTCCTAGAGCTACACCAACATCAAAAGATGCTTACAAAATGAGTACCCCGTAGCTAAAATAATTGAAAATGCAACTGGAAGAGTTGCTAAATAAGAGTTATATATGGCTCGATATGTCACCATGGGGAGCTCTAGCACTATATGTACAAAATACAGAAAACACACTAAGGATTTGTATGGATTTTAGGTAACTGAATAAGGAGACAATGAAGAACATGTATCCATTATCAAGGATTGATGACCTCTTTGATCAGTTGATAGGTGCAAAAATAATTTTCAAAATTGATTTGAGGTCTGGATATCACCAAGTGTGCATAACGGATGAGTACATCAACAAAACAACGTTTAGAACTAGGTATAGGAATTATGAGCATACAATCCTACCCTTTGGACTGACAAATGATCCAACCACATTCATGTGTTGAATGAATGGCATGTTTAAAGAATTCTAGGACAAGTTTATTATAGTGTTCCTTGACAAAATTTTGGTATATTCCAAATATGAAGAAAACATTGTGTTCCACTTGGAAGGATATTCCATGCACTCTATGACAATAAGAATACATTATGTTCCACTTGGAAGGACATTCCATGCAAGTAATAGACTAGAAGATATTGTGTGCCACTTGGAAGGAGATTCCATGCACTCTATGAAAACAAATTATGAAAGATTCTATGACAAGTATGAAAACTCCAAACATGATTTTATACATATGACAAGTATGACATGCCAAGGATAAACATAGCCATAATTTTGGAGTTATAGGCAACCATTTCAATTGCGGAAAGAATTAGAGCATGGAGAGGAAGACAAGTGTCATAGGAGTTACTAAACCACTAAGATGAGTTGGAGGAAGATCATGGAGGTAAATTAGACCTTAGGAGTCCTCATTAAGTTAATAAAAGTATTTCATGAGGAAGGATAATGGATTTTGATCATTTTTTGATTGGCCTTTGGAATTTTGGATTTTTTTTCTTGTCCATTGCACAGTGAGTGTTCACTCTCCTTGCTTGTGAACCAATTTTGAGGGAGTTGGATTCCTTTCAAACTTGGTTGATGGAGAGGCCATTAAAACCTCTCATTGGACCTTAATGAATTATTTTTAGTTGTAATTTTAATTTCCATATAGCTTTAATTCTCATATATACCCATATTCTCTTATTCATTCTTCTCCATTCACCCACACTCTCATGTTGAGGGCGCACTTGTTGGAGTGGTGCTTGTGCTTTGCTGAGTATATTTGATTCCAAAGATTTGATATATTATGTATGTATATATAATATCATTTCCATATGATATCTAATTATAAATATTAGAAATACCAGTATGAACGGCTTGCATTCCCACTGTGCTCTTGAATGACTAGTTTTCATGTATTTGGCTTCCATTTTGAAAGAATTGTATATCATATTTGCATAAGAACTTTTATATGATTTTGATGATTATTGGAAAGAAATAAATTATTTATGTCTCTATAATTTCATGGAAATATTCTATATATATCGAAATCCAAGAAACTCCAATGTGAAAGGCTTGCATTCGCATGCTCTTGAATGACTAGTTTTCATGTATTTGGCTTCCACTTTGAAAGAGTTATATATCATATTTGTATGAAGGAATTTATCTTATGTTTAATGATATTGGGGAATTAATTTGTGTGTTTTTCATTGTATCTATATGTTACATACTGATATGAACATTTAAATCTACCTTTCATATGTCAAAATTGAGCTATTAATACCATTTCCATTTAAGCAATTTCATTTAAAGTTGTTATATGAATTTTGCTCTTTATAACCAGTCTGAAGAGATAATAAACATGATTAATGATATAAAATTATACCTTATATTCATTCCCATAGTCTGTTTTAATATTTTAGAAGGTTTTACTTGATTTCAGAATCCAATTTGGCTCTCACCCTCGGGGGGGATTTGACCTCGTTTTCCTAGTAAATTTTCCCCTTTTATTCTTATAACAAAATCAAGTTGTAGAATCCTAAATTCAGATAATAAGTGTTCATGGTTCATATTGGAATTTTATAAGACTTTCCATATCCTTGATTTACAAATTCGAGACCATTTGGAGTCAGTTGGAACCCCCTAGAGTCATGACTAGCAAAGCTTGAAATTGGCCAAAATTATGCAAGCTTGAATAACATGTCAAATGAGTTTTCTGATTCAATCATTGAGTTTATGAGGTATGTTAGGATTGTTTAAATCCCATAGGATCCCTCCAAAAGAGAATTGTAAATATTTGGTGGTGTTGGGAACAAAACCAAGAAAGACTAGTTAAGCTTAAATTTGCCCAACTTGTAATTTTCTCCAAAATTCCAAGAAGGGAAATTACATTTTTTACATAAAAAGTTGCAAATGCAGGCTTCTATAAGGAAACTAGAATTCCACATGATATTTTCCCTCCTTCCACTAGCATGTCCCTCTAAAAGTTCTTAAAAAATAAAAAGAGATTAATTATCAGGGTAGTTGAGGTTGCTCTCGTAACATCCCTTCCCTCCCCGACTGCTCTATCCTCAAAAATTCTCTTCACATCCTTGTCATGAATACAAGGAATAATCCATGAGGAAGGGATAAGAAACTTACCTTAATGTTAGGTTGAAGGAATTTTGCTAGATTAAGGAGCAAGGAGACCTAGATCAAAGTTTCAAAAAGTGTCTGATTAGATGCAGTATCACATGTATTTGCTGCAATTTCTTTGATGAAGAAAAGAGATATTTCCTTCCCAAAGTTATGTGTACATTTTATTATGTATGAATTGTCTTAATGAAATTTGATTTGCATGTTTAGTATTCATATTTTATATATATATGATTTTTCTCGTTATTTTAAAAATTGTTTGAAGAAGGTATTCTTTTATTGCATCCCTTGGAGCAGAGGTTTGGAGACTAATTTGGAAAATCTCAAATATTGGATCAACCTTCTTGTTAAGAGTTGCATGTTCTCTGCCTTTAAAATATTTGTTTTATATAATACATGTCATTCTTGACTCATATTTGTAATTATTTCAGTCTGTATCTAGACCTTAGTATGGTGGTGGCCTCACCAAAACCATAGGATAGGTTTCCCTAACAACTCTATGGTCTATACTAGATCAAGCATTGATGATGCAGTGGGAGGAGTTTTGAGCAAGTATATGTAAAAACCCAAGAATGAACATTGGAAAACTATAAGGGGGTTCTTATATATTTGTGTGGAACTTCAAACTATGAAATATGGTACCAAATAATGCCTATGCTCACCGAGATATAGATATATGTGGTGTAGTTCAAGCATATTAGGTTGGATATATGAATTATAGAATATATCTAAGTGGTTATATGTATTTAACCTATTTTGTCAAGAAATAAATTGGATGAGTAGGAGGGAGGTTGTATTTTCATTGGAAAATATGGAATTCGAGTACATGGAAACCACTCATGGAAGTAAGGAATATATATGGTTGCAAATATTGTGCTACGATACTTATTTTGTTTAGAAAGAAGTGAGGATAGGTAGAGATAACTCAAGTTCAGGTTTTTTGGCAAAGAACCCTACTTATCATTTTATGATAAAACATATTGATGATGCAATACCATTTTATTAGAAACATGTCTAAACAAAACAAATTATTAATGGACAAGTTTGATACTATGAAGAATGTTGCATATTCATTGTCAAAGACCGTTGGTACTAAAAATATCTCTTGGTTTATAAAATCAATGGGCATTATTTCCCCTAGAATCTAATTATGTGATTCCCTTGTATGTCACCCCTTTTCTTTAAAAATATTAAACAAGTGGAAGATTGTTGGATATGTGTTGTATCATGTGCAATTAGATATAGTCACATCCCAATGGGGGTTTGGTAGCAACATCCTTGATGATTTTTTGGATTTGTTATGTTGTATTTTAGCCAATGGTTTCAATCTATTGTAAACTAATTCCAATTAATGAATTAGGGTTATAATGCAATATGGGTAAACATATTAGGGTATTGGATGTTATGGAATACCTAAATATTGTCTTATTATTGGTTAAGTAAATACAATGAGATAGATAAAGGCAAGGATCTCAATTATGTTGGTTTTCATGGTTAAGTGATTCTGGGGAAAAAAATGTGAATTGTATGTATGTGTGTGTATGTGATTGTTATTCTTATGTTTTGTATTTTGTTAGTATTTATTTTCTTGAACAAATTTATCTATCTCGTTATCTAGTTATTTCTTTGATTTTTGTTAACTATGTGTTGATTACAAAAGTACACTTTGATGCAATATAGTGATATATTCACTTCACAACATTCTAGAACAAATTATTGTAGTAGTTTTGTTGCTTCTAGTCTTTCTATCCTAATTGAGTTATGCCATTGAATCAATTCATGCGAATGTGAACATGATTAAAAAATAACGCAGTGAAGTGTAAACAATATCAATTTAATGTTGTATTTTCATCTCAATTCATACTCATATATTGTTTCTATCTTGATCCAAAATGTCAATCTTTCATATAACCTCCAATTTTGCATCTAGCCTCCTTTTGAGAAGTTTTAGCATTCCTCAAACAGGATTTTGTAGCAATGATTCAAGCATTACAATGAGAAGTTTTAGCATCCTTCAAACATGATTTAGTATGAATTATTCAAGCACTATTATGAGATAATTATAGACCTATATTCAATACCAAGACACTCCCATATTGATGGACACCATGTTGGGACATAATGGTTCATGTTTCATGGGAGATGGAGCTCACTTGTGAAATTTCTAAGGTTGGGCCTATTTGCTTGTGTCTTTGTTTATGACATGACAAATGCCATTATTGTTTTGACACTTCGATGAGACACATTTCAATTTTGGACTATATTCTACCATCCTTATGTGTTTATTAGCTTCAATGTTGTGGTAAATTACTTTATTAAGTAGTTTATGCATCACTATGTCAGTTTTAGAGCGATAAAGTTACCATATTTCATGCTTTAAAAATGTATGAATCATGGTTCTTGTCTTATAATTTAAGCATATCATTACATATTACTCATCGATGTATTTAGGGTGATGCCAAACTTTTAGTAACTTGATCTTTTATGGTTGGGATACAGTCTATAAATAAAAACAACTCTCACCTCTAAAAATTATGTAGCAACTATTCATAAGCATTAAATCATTGAATTCTAAATTGAATTTGTTGTCAGTCAATATGTAATTTGTTTCATAATGTTAATCTATTTTTCTCCAATTATTTTCTAAAACTATATATTAAACTTTATTTTATTAATAAAAATGGATGAAATTGAAAATTTTATGTTTGCAAAATTAGATTTTTTATTTTTTGAAAAAATCATGGTCTACTGCTTTAAACTAGCATTTTCAAAAGGTGTTTTCAGTTTTCTTTATTCCCTTAAAAGGAACACAAAAAAGAAACATATAAATATGTACAATATTTTTTGAATATATATATATATATGTTTATAAAAAAATTTTACCCTAATATATATTTGAATCTAATAAGTAGAACGCATACAAAGGATACCCTTTATTATTTTCTACAATCTTGATTGATACATGCGAAAACAAAAAGAGTGAAAATGTAACCTATGTTTCTTGAATTCTTATTTTTAACCAAATCGTATTACAAAGTGCTATATTTAAAAGAACTACAAGTTTGAAAATTTTATTCCCTGAATTCTATTTTAATGGGGCGTTCATATTCATTGTTTGAACCAGCATTCCCCATTTAAGATTATGGGTAGGAGGTCTAAATATTCCATTTAAGATTATGGGTAGGATGTCTAAATATTGGAACAAAGTAAGAGGAACATTTTGGAAGATAAGTGACGTGGAGATTGAAGAGTAGAGCTTCGTGGCTTGAGAACAAAGATGTAAATAATTAAAATTATAGGAATCACAGTAAAAAATATAATACTATTTGGAAATTCACAAAATTAAAAAATATAATACTATTTGGCAATTTACAAAGAATGATGACTCTTTCGTTAATAGTTCAGAGAATATTGCCATATTAGGTGTGGAATACTATGAAAAAATATGCAAAGAAAAAGTAGTGTTAATATTGTTGAAGTTGTTCAAATTATGTCATTCTTCCCTAGCTTTATGAGTGAATATGATAATATGGATTATTATAGGATATTTCCAAAGAATATTTTCAAGTGGTTCTCTAGTGTTTTTAGAATCACAAAATCCTTATTCTAGATGAATCACCAATATAATTATTTTTAGGGTTTTATGATGCCATAAAAGATGAACTAATAAAAGTTATCAATGAACCTAGATCTTTCAGGAAGATGTTGACTACATTCAATTCCACTTTTATTGCTCTTATCCCAAAATATTATAACTCAACATTCTGTGATGAATTTAGTCCTATATTATTATGAAATTGTAATTATACGATTATATTTAAATATATTTATATAAGGGTCAATAAATTGGTTTCCAAGTCAATAGTTGGGGAACAAAATAGCTTTTTCAGAGGGAAGACAAATGCACGAATCCATTGGGATTGTATAGTATGGTTTTCATTCCATTGGGATGAAAAAACTATCAGTAATGTAGTGAAGTTGGACTTGTCAAAAGCATATGATAGAGTGTGTTGGTTGCACTTGAGGCTTATGTGATATGTTTGGTTTTTTACATTCATTTCGTCGATTGGGTAATGAGTTGTGTGACAAGAGTGTTGATAACGAATTTTGGTAGTTATCATATGATAGTATTCTTAGTTCTTAGCAAAAATTGTATCAAATTATTATTTGTATTGTGTGCACATAGGATATTAGTATTGTGTTTTGTTGTGTCAATACCCCTTGGTTTCCTATTCTCATGGTTAGTTGAGATTTTGTCTCCAATTAGATATATTATTGTATTTTGTTGTTTTTTCTTATTATTGTATTATTGTATCTTGTTAGACCTTTGTCTATAGTATAGGGCATATGTCTAACAAAAAATTCAATTTTATTTAAGGATATATTTACTTAACTAGATTAATGTGTTTCTCATATCATTTTCATTATAAATACCTTTAATTAAAGAAAGGTTGAGAAGCCTCCTAGACAAATTGCGTTTGAGAATATTAATAGAACATGTTCATATGGATATTTTGATGGAGTTTCCAAGAGGTATCAACAAGTTTATGGGGAAAGGGGAATCATATATCTTAATGAATCTCATCTTATAAAATTTAAATTTGGTTTGGGTAGGGATCACAAAATTTTGCATAGCTCATGGCTTTGAAGCTATCATTTATGATTGCAACTATAAAAGGGATCTAAAAAATATAAATGTGGGTATTCTCAAATAGTGACTAAGTGGATGCAGGGTTTATGAATCTTGGATAGTTTATATTGAGGTGTATATTTAATGAAATAAGAATTATCATAACTAATTTTACCTCGATATTGTATCATCATGTCTCTAGAAAAAGGAATATGATTGAAGATGGGTTACCAAAAGAAAGAATTCTTGTGAACATATGACAATGTATTATCTGTAAGGGGATGGATGGGAGAATTTGTAATGATATCCATCCTTATTTTCATTATTATCTCAATGATACTAATTTATCCTTTTTATACACAAAATGATGATGCATAGGAGGAACTACAAGTATGTTTAGACGTATATTTTGCACTATCTATACTTTTTTGAAAACGTTTATTGCATTAAAGGATGGAATATTTAGCTAATGATGTATTTCCTATGAGTATATATAGTTGTGGGTAGACGGTTTGGACATATAAATTTTATTGTTCTCATCTTATGAGGAAACAATTTTATATGTGATTAGGAAACTGTTTATCTATGGCATTTGGAATCATGGTTCCCTTCATGGAACATAGCAAAGATATAATAATATATCTGAAGAATATAATTTCACTTTTGTAATGAAATTATGGTTTTATTCATTTATTTATTCCCATGAAAAGATAACATCCAAGGTAATCCTTGTGGAAGATATTATTAAATTTAGTGCATGGACATATTTTGATATATTTTTTCAATGGAAACCATTTGTGTGTGGACCATAGGGGACTTATATCTAAATAATAGTCATGTTTTAAAAATTGAAGATAGATTGGGTTGGAAGAGAATAATTATATTAAACTGGTGGCCTTAAATCTTATCCTAATGAATAGTGATTGAGAAAGATGTTGGAAAAAATCATATTTTTGGGAAATTGTGGTGATTAATTGGATGTGGGGTTAATGATCTTGAAAATTTTCTATTGAAGCTTATTTTCAAGAAGTGCCTAATTTTAAATCTATTTTTATTCATGGTTCCTTTCATCGTGTCTAGAGAGATAAATGAAATTATGGATGTATTGTCAAGGGATGGTTTTCTTGTCATGTCCCGAATTAAATAATTTTCAAATAAGACTACATGCAAATAATGTTCCACCAACCTACTAGTTCCCTAGGTTGAGACGGAGACATAAAATTTGTAATAGGGGGCTATGGGACCCAAAAGGACTTTATTTTACCATATTCACATTTAAATGGGTCACATAAATGCTAAATGCTAAGAAAATAAGGTGACATGGTTTTATGAAGATAGTTGGAAGCTTGTGGATCCTTTGGGTGACTAGATTCCCCACACACGTGGGATGATATTCATCCAAATTCGAACACATGGGTAATGTAACGTTATTGGAGGGTGATGTGGAGTAAAATATCATATAATTATACAAGGAATTCGAATAGGTAAAGGAGAGTAACTCCCATGGAAGAGGAAGATACTAGAAGACAAGGTGTACTGCCACTTGGAACAAGATTCCATGCACTCTATGACAACAAATGATGAAAGATTCTATTACAAGTATGACAAATTCAGACCTGATTATATACATATGAAAAATATGACATGACAAGGATACAAATAGCCACCAAGAGATTGAATTTGGGAGTTAGAGGCAATCATTCAAATTGGGGAAATAATTGGAACATGAAGAGGAAGACAAGTGTAATGAGAGTTACTAAACCACTAAGATGAGTTGGAGGAATCCCATGGAGGGAAATTCAACCTTAGGAGGAATTATGAAGTTAGTAAAAGTATGTCATGAGGAATTAGAATATATTAAACCTTTGGAATTTTGTAGATCTTTTTCTTGTCAATTACATGGTGAGTGTTCACTCTCCCTGCTTGTGAGCCAATTTTGAGGGAGTTGGATTCCTTTCCAAGTTGGTTAATGGAGAGGACATTGGGAAATATCATTGGATATTAATGTAGGAGTTTTAGTTGTAGGTTGAAGGACCATAAAATTTAATTCTCATCTATTCTCCTAATCTCTCATTCCTTATTCTCCATTCCCCCACACTCTCATGTTGAGGGTGCACTTGTTGGAGTGGTGCTTGCGCTTTGCTGAGTATATTTGGTGCCCAAGATGTGAAATGTGATATATGGATCTGTAATATCATGTACATATATTCTGTAAGTCAAAATATCAGAAATACATGTATGAAAGGCTTCCATTCCCATGATATTGAATGACTAGTTTTCATGTATTTGGCTTCCATTTTGGAAAGAGTTGTATAACATATTTGTATGAGGACATTTCTATGAATATGATTATGTTGGGGAAGAAATGTATGATGAATGGATACGTACTCTTATGTCCATATTCTATGTAAGTCGAAATATCATAAACCCATGTGTGAAAGGCTTGCATTCCCATGAGTTCGAATGACTATATTTCATGTGTTTGGCTTCCATTTCGAAGGAGTTATGTATCTGATATGTTAAGGAATTTCTCTGATGTTAAATGTTGTTGAGGAATAAATTTATATGTTGTATATGGTATCCATTCATCATGTAATGTTTTGAACTATTTCATGTACTTTTTATGAGATAAAATGGAGCTAGCAATTTCATTTTCCCCTAAGCAATTTTATTGAAAGTTATCATATGCATTCGCATGTGGTTTGGATGTGCATGGTGTGATAGAGGAAAAGGTGAAAGAAGAGTGCGCAAGACAAATATGTCAACAAGGGTTGGCTTCATGTAATTTTTGGTACTTTTGGTCCAATTTAGTTAGAAAGTTAGTTACATGTGGACCATTTTGTAAAGGCGCAATCCTATGTAAGGAATTAGAAATGTAGTAGAAAATAATCTTTGAATCTTGATGGTGATATGTTTTGACGAGATATGAGATCGTATGTTCAGAGCAAGTCTTGTCTTTATATGTATTGTAAATTTTTTTGAAATTGTATGTTGATCTACGAAGGATAATAAGATGCGATTGTTGTTTGAATTTCCATGTTTCTTTAGTCTGTGATGTGATATCTGATCATGTGATGTGATGGTTGTTTCTGTAGTTAATTGATGTGATATGATGCGATCTAATTTCTTAATGTTTTACTTATGATGAGATGTCTTATCATAATGAATGCATTTGTAATTGTCGATCTCTTTGCTGAGTAATAACATGATGCAATAATGAATCCGATGCGAAAGATAATTTTTTATGCGACTGATGATGAATAATTTATGCTAAAGTGAAAAACCCTTGTCTGGATCTCTGGTCAGTATTGCGACACAGAAGGACTAGTTGTGCAAATTCCTCTTTACTGCAGAAACTTGGTTCCTAAAGCCCTCCCTAAAACATCTTGGGTGAGACTGCATCTTCTTTGTAGGTGTTTCTAGGTAGGGAAAAACCTATCTAGGCCAGTGTTTAGGAATATCTCATTGAAAAGGGTGTTGATAGAGTGTGAGCCCCTGTCGATAGAGATATGTCAACAAATTGTTCTATTGTCAGGACCATGGTGCAAGGAAGAGGAGGATATCTTGTGGTATTCGACGAAACCGGAGATTCGAGACTGGTTTGAGCAAAAGGCCCAAGAATTCGCGGAAAAAGAAATTCAAAACTCTAGATTGTCTATAGAAGAGTGGTTGGGAAGTAATATCTATTCCGATATTCATGAAAGTTTCTTTTCTAAATTCCTAATAATTATGTATGAGTGGCTAGCACAACTGATCTTCTTGAAAAGGAACTTCCAAGGTGGTGAACCTACCTAATGGACCCCTAAACTAATCCAACAACTAAAAAAGGTCAAAAATAGAGCATCAAGGGATGTTGAAGTGTGGATCAACAGTATTTTGGAATTTCACATTACTAAGTTTGTTGTCAACATAGTCAATTCTTACAGCAATGCAAAAAGGGAATTCTTTCAAGGACCAAGAGGTAGGTTTCTATTTTCTTTACAATTGTGGATTAAGATGCTCATATGTGAAAAATGTATATTGAAAATGAACTCTGACGACTAAAGTCCTGGTGTGCGGGGACTACGAATATTGTGGAGATGTGGGTTAGATGGAATGATATGGGGTAGATGGATGAGAGTTACAAAGAGACTGTGAGGGAATTTGAGGAAGAGTGTGGTATTCTATGAAGTGGGGTAAAGTTCCAACAAGAGAAGATGTAGAGGATTGAGGAGATTCATGGTGCGACCGGAACAAGAAACTACAAAAGAAGATCACAAGGGACTAAAAGTCCTTACAACAACGAAGGAAATGACCAGGATATGCCCAATTTTGAGGGAGGACCAACCCAAAGCAACAACATATGTACACATTCATGCATTGCACCACATTCAGGAAGAAACACCAGATCATCTCAAGAATTCCCTGTGTGTCACTAGAGGAGTAATAGTAGTGGATCGGTGAATACCAAAAGAAGGCCAATAATGGAAAGAGACTATGTAATACTATTTTTGTTCCATGGGAACCAGACAGGAGATCATGAGTAGTACCAATTGTTCTGCGAAGTGGTATGCATTGTGAAACAAGTCTAAGATGAAGACATCAAGAAGGGACATCTTGCGACAACTTTTCGAGGTCGTGCATTAGATTAGTACATGAAATTTGTATAGGTGCCAATATGTCATCTGCAGAGGACATTAGTGCATATCAATGTTAGTATAAATAATCCTCCCTTTGGATAAATCATCCTAATTTACCACTTATCCTAAGTTTCTGACTCAAACATATGATTGCATCATCAACTGGATCTCCTCCTTCAATCAGGGATCCTAACTAGGTCTTTGCCTTCAATCGAGGAGCCTAACTAAGTCTCCACCTTCAAACTAGGAGAAAATATAGGTTGATATGCATGACATATGTGCCTGAATCAGTTAACTAAAGGTTTTTTCACCTACCTTTTAGTTAAACTGAAGTTGCAAAGATGACTTCCTCATCAATTAGCCTATTTTTGGTTAATTCGAGTTAGCTGGAGTGATTAAAGGTGTAACACCCTGGATTTGATGCAATGTCCCAAATTTTTCATTGGGTCACAATGGCCAAATCACATTTTCCATGTTCATGAAAGTTGTCAAAGGGATGCTAAAAGTCAAATAATTGCCAAGGAGGAAAATCACTAGTTTCCTAGGTTGGGGGTGGAAGCTTTGATATTTGGAATAAGGGGGATAATAAAGGATGTTTACACATTAGAAGGGGATAAATATTTAATATTGTAGCTTGTTAAATAAATACAAGAGAAAATGGAAGTGGCAATGGAGCATGAAGAAACATGGAGACTATGGGGCCCACACTAGTTAGAATTCCTATGTTAAATGGTATCTTTCTCTTACAAATTCAAATATATGGGAAGCCTAATGTTTTTGGATGGATTATAAGATTAATATACTTGTCCATATACTACATAGGCTGAATTTGGGATGAATTGTAATTTTCCAAATGGGAGTTTCATGGACACTTGGCTAGATTCCCCTTACATTTATGACATCTATGACACCAATGATGGAGATTCTATGACAGTTATGACACAAGTCAGATCTGAAGTCTGACATACTGACATGTTAGGACTGAATAGAGCATCTTAGAGATCGAATTTGGGAGTTGGAGAAGGCCAAGAGGCTCCTACTCAAATTTGGGAGAAGATGGAAGGTGAAGAGAGAGGCCACATGGCATAGCATGAGTAGCCACACCAATTCAACTTGGATTTGGTTTATGGATGGATTTGGAACCTTAAAAGACTAATAATGTTTATAAAATACAAGAATCAGCCATGAGAAGAAACTTTTGCTCATTTGTGAAATTGTCATTTGTGAGTTGTGAGAGCTAGTGGATGACTAGTTTTCTTGCTTAAGCCAATTTTGAGGGTGAAATATTCCCGTCCTAGTTGGTGTTTGGAAAGGCCACTCAGGTATTTCATGGAGCTTTAATGGAGTCTTGTTTGCAGGTGTAGGCTACAGGAAAGCATGTGGATTCTTCTATTGAAGCACTCTCTCTCAACTATTTCCAGTTTTCACACCATATTCATGCCAATGGAGGGATTGCACTTTTAAATAATCTCAGGTCAAAATACCCAAAATAATTCATGTAAAAATGTTGAACAATGAATAAATAGTATCATTTCCCCACTATCTTGTTGTGAACCATTGTAATGCTGATGATTTCTAATTGGAGAGCCTTTCATTGTCCATTTTTTATTGTAAACAGTTCAATATTATCTGTTATTCATTCTCATAAATTTTTCAAGTAGAAATTCCCAATATTTGTATGTCAAAATGACTTTTGATGAGAAAACGATGACCATTGCCACTCTATTTTGATATATGCCATGGTAATGCTTATTATTTCGAATGGAGAAATTTATCTCTGATAAATGTATGATGGATGGACTGTAATTGATGTGTATTTCAAGTCTTATGTTCAGTACATAAGCATTGGAAGCCATTTTACTCATTTTTATTGCATTGGGAGAAGATTTGGTGCATTTTCCCCAAGGGTCAAAATTGTGACTTGGGAGTTGTTTTGGAAAGAGTCATAAAAGCCTATATAAACTGAACCATGATGCATATGAGACTTTCAAAAGGTCCCTTACACATACCCAGCCTCTGTTCATAAATTCAAGTGACTTTGGGATCGTTTGTGGAGCCATTTCCTACAATTACCTAGGGGGAATTAGAGCCCCAATTTGCTAGTAGAGAATCCTACTTTGAATAGAACATTAAACAAGCTTATAGAAGTAATTGGGAGGTCAAAAAGCATACATGAACCTCATATTTAAGTTATATTATCATTCATGTTCCTTCAAAGAAAATTTGGAAGCATTTGGGTCAAGTTGGAGGTCTAGACATCAAAGCTAGTCAAGAGCCAAAATTGTGAAAAAATTGGAAAATTGGGCATTATAATAAAATTCCAAAAAAGGGACATTACATTTGACCCCATGGGATTAAAATTGTACATGATGTATATATTCTATTTAAATCATGGAGATGAGCTCAAGGCCAAGGCCCTTCCATTTATTTGGTTTTTTATGTATCGACGATCAAGGTTGATGTCGATGGGTATAGTGCTAAGTTAGGCACATTATATTTTGAAATATCATGTAAATATGCAATTCAATAAAATACCACAACTAGCTATGCACTACAACGTAAGAGATGGGGACATGATTTCAGAAGGAATAGGGAGGGGATTCAACCAAGCCCCTAAGCCAATAAGGCGAGACCAGATGTCGATGAGAGACCCATAACATCTCATCTACCCTTTTTTTCCTCTACACTCAATCATTCAATTCTTCTAGAAGATCAGTTCAGGCAGCTAATCCCTTGGGAATAGCAAGGCATGGAAGTCATTTTTGTGACTAAGCCATACTGCAGTCTGAGAAAACCTGAAACTTGCAGTATGAGGAAGCCGCATTCTCGCTTCTGAAGCAAGTAATCACGGGGATGCATGTCCATCATGTCATTTGGGGAGTTGCCTAGAACATTTTGATGATTCTTCCATTCTATCTCAACCCATATGCATGCTTCACTATCCTAAGTTGGGAAAGGATTTGTTCGGTGTGGTTTAGATTTGTTTAGTGGGGTTCATTGTTGTTCATTGTACGCAAACGCAGTAAGAGATGGTAGAGTATTTCTATGTGTTTTGGAAGTATGCTTCTATGTTATACAGTGGTATGGAACCCTCGTCTCTTGTGTACAAGTGGAAACCTATTTTCCTCTAAGCTATAGAGTGGTATGGAACCTTGGTGGTCTGTGTTACCGATTTGAACCTATTTTGTTGTGTATCATTGTGGTTTGTTGTGTACCCTAGTTTGGGTCTGAACTATATGCAAGACTTAGGAGTGGAAGAGACGTCAAATTGGCTTGATAAACCTAGTGAAGAGAGGAATCTCACAAAAAGATAAGAGTGGTTGGTGAATTTTCTATGCACATCCTGAAGATCACTGGAAGGGAAGGTATAGCCCAAGGGAATGTGTAGCAGAGAGGGGGATACTTCCTTGTGTTGGGTGTGTAGGTAATGTGGATTCCAGGACATATAGATCTTGTGGAGGTGTCCCTAGCTCTTGAATGAGCCACTAGATAAGCCATTCTTCCTTTCCACTTCCTTAGCATCCTGATAAACCCAAAGGTAGATTGGCTTGGATGACAGCCTAATAAACCCAAATGGATATTGGCTTGGCTAGCCAACCTGATAAACCCAATCGTATATTGGATTAGATGAGCGGCCTGATAAACCCAATCGTATATTGGCTTGGATGAGCAACCTGATAAACCCAATCATATATTGGCTTGGCTAAGTAGCCTGATAAACCCAGCTATAGTTGGCTTGGTTGTGTCTTGTTATGCATTTGGCCATGTGTGACCCTTGGTTGGACAGCCTGATAAACCCAACAGTGATTGCCTTGGCTAAGTATCCTGATAAACCCATCTGTTAGTTGGTTTGGCTGGTCTTTAATGTGAATGTTGGCTTGACTTCTTGCAGTATGATAAACCCAACTATTCCTGGATTGGATAAGTATCCTAATAAAACTAGTAGTGTATTGGCTTGTTTGTGTGTATCCTGATAAACCCAATTGTGTATTGGCTTAGCTGGACAGTCTGATAAACCCAACTGTAGGTTGTCTTGACTGTGTTTGATATGGTTTGGCTATGTGTGAGCCTGTTGTTCCCTAGTTACTTGTGTAAATCATGCCTAGCTCAGGGGTGGCAGTTATGTTGAGAGATTGATGAACACAACTAGCCTATGGTTGGGTGGAACATTGCAATGACATAGCTAGTTGTGGGACAACTTCATCTTCAAGATAATTATTCTCTGTTGTGTTATTTTTGTAATGTATTTTCTTGTGAATGTGTTGACTATATTGATTGATTATTGGAGATTTAGGTAGAATTTACTGTGATGAAATGTCCCTACATTTTGCATATGTTTATTCCTTAGATTTTTCATTGCATTTTTCTTAAGTTCATGGAGGCTAGAATCCTAGTTACAGGGACAAAAATGTATCTATATTAAGGTAAGATATGTTTTCATGCCCTCTAGAATCCTCCTGTGGAAGGTGGAATTTGGAATTCATAAGCAAGGAAAAATAGAAGTTGAAACAAATGTAGAATGTTGGTTTCTGTACCCAGGAGTCTACCTGCAGAAGGTGGAAGGTGAGAGGTGGAAAGAGAAGTTGAAACAATGTAGAATGTTGGTTTTCTACACCACGTAATCCTCCTGCAGAACGTGGAGGGAGAAAAGAGCCAGAAATTCTATGTTAAAGTGTATGTTTCTACACCCTAGAGTCTACAGCGGAAGGAGGAAGGCGAGAGGCAGAAATTAGAAGAAGAAATGAGACAAAGTGTTGGTTTTCCATGATCTGGAGTCTGTCTGTGGAAGGTAGAAGGAGGAAAGAGGAAGGTCAACAAATGAAGGTGTCATTTGTTAAGTTTCTAATTCTTGTAGTCCGTAGTGGAAGGAGGAAAGGTGGAACGTAGAAGGAGGGAATGTGGTGACATGATTCCTTCGCATGTTAAGTTTCTGATTCCCATAATCCGCAGCAGAAGGAAGAAAGGCAGAATGTGGTGAGATGATTAAGCCGTATGTTAAGTTTCTGATTCCCAAAGTCCGCATGAGAAGGTGGAAAGGTGGAATGCAGAAGGAGGAATGGGGTGAGATGATTCCATCGTATGTTAAGTTTATGATTCCCAAAGTCCGCAGTAGAAGGAGGAAAGGTAGAATGTAGAAAGCAGAAAGGCAAGAAATCATAGTGGTGTTTTGCATAGTTCCTCCTGTCGCAAGCCACATTTAGGAATGTGAAAGGAGGAAGGCAAAAAGGATAGGTTTAGTGCGGAAAAAGGGTTTTTTGGTCACAAAATGGATCTGTGAGCCATGGAACGACTGTTATAGTGGTTTATACGCCTCAGAGTGAATATTACAAGATGATTCATGACCCATGACTGTGTTTAAAAGAAGAAATAACAAGTTTTAAATTATTTCGCATATCATTCAGGTGTATGGGCACCGGATTAATGGGAATAGTGATATCAGAGAGAGAAGTTGAAGTCACGTTCCTCTCCTCATATGCTCCTGCATAGGGGCAGGTATGCTACAGTGTGCTAGAAGAGGGGAGGGTACGTGACATTGTGGTATCAGAGCAGGATTAGTGGGCACGTTCTCCTCGAAGGCAGGAGGGGACGCTACAATGTGGTATCAGAGCTATTGGTTACAACATTGGGCCTAGATGGGCCAAGTGAATAGTTTTAGAGCTTTTGGTTGTAACACCATTGTTACGCTTCAAACAATGGTTCTTAAATTCTAAAATTGTTATGCAACTAACAATATGTTTATTAACACTTGCAAAGTTGCAGAGAATAAAATGACAGAATGATTAAATCTCAGGAAGAGCATAATCATATGAACAAAGCCATGCTATGGAGTTTGACAGAAATCCAGAGGAAGATGAACTCTGGGCATCAGGTAGTAAATCCAAAAGGAAGTAGGGGCCGTTCTAGAAGAAGAAAAAGGTATTCTAGTGGATCATTTGACTATGAAGGATCCATTAGGGGTTCATGCTCTTCATATCGCAGGAATAAGAGGAAGAGGTGTTACCAAAATAGTTCACATGATGAATTTAAGAAGGAAAGGCCTCCTGCCTTTAATGGTGAGGTAAAAAAATGGTCAAGAAGTTGAAGCTTAGCTTCTTGGGATGAAAAAGTATTTCAAAGTCCAAGACTACTTAGGAAATACGAAGGCAAGGGTATCCATATTCAATATGAATGGAAGAGCATCTATATGGTGGGAAAATCTTAGGCAAGTGAAGAAGATTAATCACATAAAGATTATGTGGAAGCAGTTCAAGAAATATTTCAAGCAAAAGTACCTATCTGACAGGTACTATGATGACAATATTAAAGAGTTCCATGAGCTGATATTGGGGCAGTTGACCAAGGAAGAATATGCGAACAAATTATTGGAACGATTGAGGTATGTCAGATACATCAAAGATGATAAATTGACAATTCATATTTTTATAAGTGGATTATCTCATCCATACAAAGACAGAATTGAGTTTGATGAACTTGTAACTCTAGAAGAGGCTATAAGGAAGGCCAAGTATTGCTACAATCAGAACAAAAGAAAACCAGATATCCATAAGGCATGGAAGGACAAGATGAATGAAAATTTTGACCAAATGAAGAAAGGTTTCAAACATTCTCATTTTTGAAATCAACAAAGGTGGCCATCACAAGATGTGACTAAGCTATCCAGAGTTATGGAAGACAAGCCAAGAGATCCAAAAGAGATCAGAGAACCACTCCAATGTTGGAGATACAGAGAAAACCATATGTGGAGGAACTGTCTGCTTGAGAATGGGTATGTAAGGAAATCTCACAATTTCCAAGGAGATAAAACAGTGGGTCAAGTAGCAAGGGTAGTCCCTAGGATTTATCCAGTGCTAGAGGATAGCCAGGAAGATCATCAGTCAATGGTGGTTGAAGTTGAAGGTAATATTGTTCATCAATATGTTTATGTTTTGATGGACCTGGGATCTACGAACAACTATATTACCCCTAGAATTGTTGATATTTGTGTTTTTAAGAAGATAAGGAATATAAAATCATGGTTAGTTCAGCTAGCCACTGGAACCAAGAGAAAAGTTAGAGAAGTTGTAGAAAAATGTCCATTAGTCATGGATGGGTTAGTCACCTATGAAAACTTGAATATTCTGCCACTTGGTTCCTACGATATTCTCATTGGAATGGAATGGTTAGAAGTACAAAGAGTTAAGCTTGATTGTTACAATAAGAAATTTGAATGCATGGATGAAGAAGGAAACCCAAGGGTTGTAAGAGGCATTGTAAAGGTGATTTTTGTTAGGCATATTTCAGCAATGTAGCTGAAGAAGTTTTGTAGGAAAGGTTGCAGATTGTATGCATCCCATCTTTTGGAGGCAACAGAGAATGAAACTCCTAGGTTGGAGGACTTTCATGTATTGCAAGAATTTAGGGATGTTTTTTCTGATGAAATTCCAGGGATACCTCCAAAAAGAGACATTGATTTTTCAATTGACCTTGTGCCTACAATAGCACCAGTGTCCAAGACACCCTATAGGATGAGCACACCAGAATTTCTAGAGCTGAAAATGTAGTTGCAAGAGTTGTTGGAAAAGAAGTATATCAAGCCGAGTGTGTCCCCGTGGGGAGCACCAGTTCTATTTCTGAAAAAATAAAGATGGTACACTCAGGTTATATATTGACTACAGACGATTTAATAAGGTTACTATGAAGAATAAATACCCTTTACCTCGAATTGATGACCTTTTTTATCAAATGAGAGGAGCAAAGGTATTTTCTAAGATTGAATTGAGGTCTGGTTACCATCAGGTAAGAATCAAAGATCAAGATATTCTTGTCTTCCTAGATGACATTCTTATTTATTCAAAGAATGAAGAAGAGCATGAAGAACATTTGAGACTGAAATTGCAATTGCTAGGGGAGCATAAATTGTATGCAAGGCTGAGCAAATGTGAATTTTATAAAGATAAAATTCATTATTTTGGTCACATTATCTCAGATGAAGGAATATCTGTGGACCCTGAAAATATTGAGCCCATCATGAATTGGCCAACTCCAAGAAATGTGACAGATGTGAGACCTTTTATGGGACTTCCAGGATACTACAAGAGGTTCATTGAAGGATTATCTAAGGTTGCACATTCAATCACTTCTTTGCAAAAGAAGGGGATAAAGTTTGAATGGACACCAATATGTGAAAAAATATTCCAACAGTTGAAGAATCTTCTTACAAGTGCACCAATTCTAAAGATTGCAGACCCAGAAAAAGAATTTGTGGTGTGTAATGATGCATGTAATCAAGGACTTGGAGGAGTTCTTATGCAAGACAACCATGTGGTATGATATGAGTCTAGAATGTTGAAGGCGCATGAGAAGAACTATGCTACTCATGATTTAGAACTTGCAACCATAATACATTCTCTCAATATGTGGAGACATACTTAATGGGAAGGAAATTCGAGCTAAGGACAAACCACTGTGGTCTGAAATACTTGTTTGATTAGCCAACTTTAAATGCTAGGAAAGGTATATGGCTGGAGTTTTGGTGTGAGCTTAATTTTGAAATCAAACACATAAAAGGAAAAGAAAATAAGGTGGTTGATGAACTTAGCAGGAAGGTGCGTGAAATGCATGTGGCATCTCTTAATACTTTCCAACTAGATTTGAGATAGTGGAATATTAATCATACTGCTGAAAATTAAATATATGTGCAGATAAAGGACAAGTTGCAGCAACAAATCTTGAAAAGAAGTATGAGGGATATAAATTTGAAGAAGATGAACTTCTTACCTATAAGAACATAATTTATATTCCAAATGTATCAAGCTTGAGGAGAATTGTTATGGATGAAATCCATCAAGTTCCATATTCTAGTCACCTAGGATATTATAAGACAATTGCTATAGCCAGAAAGAAGTATCTTTGGCTAGGAATGAAAAAGGACACTGTAGAGTATATTTCTAAATGCATGAAATGTCAGCAGGTGAAGGTTGAGCATCAACACCCAACAGGTTTATTGTAGCGTTTTCCAGTCCCATAATGGAAATGGGAAGTTATTTCCATGGATTTTATTACAGGATTTCCAATTTCTGTGAGACAACATGATTCCATCAAGGTTGTGGTGGGAAAGTTGACAAAGGAATCATATTTTCTACCAGTAAAGTCCACGTATAAAGTTGATACCATTGCAAAAATATTCATGAAGGATATTTTTAGATTGCATGGATTACCTAAGGCAATAATTTCTGACAGGGATACCAAGTTTACTTCCATTTTTTGGAAATTTATGTTTGCATATTTTGGTACAAAGCTGAACTTTAGCACCGCCTACCATCTTTAGACGGATGGGAAAATAGATAGGGTGAGACAGGTGCTTGAATACATACTTCACTTGTATGTAATTGACAAACAATCCAAGTGGGAGGATTATTTACACTTGGTAGAATTTGCATTTAATAATGTACAGCAAGAATCATTGGGAATGAGTCCATACGAAGTTCTGTATGGGAGAAGGTGTAGGACACCAGTGACTTGGGATAATCAAGTGAACAGGATTGTGATTGGTCAATAATTTCTCATGGAAATGGAGCAAGAGGTTGCAAATATTGGGAAGAACCTGAAGGAAACCAAAGATAGACAAAAGAGCTATGCAGACAAGGATAGAGTGCATAGAGAGTTCAGTTTTGGGGATCATGTTTACCTTAGAGTGAGGCCAAGGAAGAGTTTTTTGAAGCTTGAAGGTTGTGCCAAGTTGTCACCTAGATATTGTGGTCCTTTTGAAGTGCTTGAAAGAATAGGACCAGTTTCATATAGACTTGCATTGCATGCTAGCACTAGAGCTCATAATGTTTTTCATGTTTTTTTGCTTAAGAAATATGTACATGGTCCTAACCAGGTGATAAATTGGGATGTAATTCAGGTGGAACCCGAGGGAGAGTTTTGAACCGAGCCATTACGCATCCTCGACAAGAAGTCACAGTGCTCCAGAATCAATCCATTGGATAGGTAAATATGCAGCAGAAGCACTACAGTCTGGATGAGGCTACATGGGTGTTGGAGGATGCCATGTGATTGGCACATCCATTTTTGTTCAATTTTGTAAAGCACCGAGGATAGTGATAATGAAGGGGGAGGGGAATGTAACACCCCGGTTTTGACCCCATGGTATTAAAATTGTACATGATGTATATATTGTATCTAAATCATGTAGAGGAGCTCAAGGCCAAGGCCCTTCCATTGATTTGGTGTTTTATGTATCGACAATCAAGGTTGATGTCGATGGGTATAGTGTTAAGTCAGACACACTATATTTTGAAATATCATGTAAATATGCAATTTAATAAAATATGACAACTAGCTATGCACTACAATGTAAGATATGGGGGCATGATTTCATAAGAGGGGAGTCAACCAAACCCCTAAACCAATAAGGTGAAACCAGATGTCAATGAGAGACCCATAAGCTCTCATCTACCCTTTTTGTCCTTTGCACTCAATCATTAAATTATTCCAGAAGAGAGGTTGAGGAAGTTAATTCCTTGGGAAGAGCAGGGCATGGAAGTCAGTTTCGTGACTGAGATAGCCTGTAGCGTGAGCAAACCTACAGCCTGCAGTCTAGGGAAGCTGCATTCTTACTTCTGAATCACATAATCTTGGGGATGCATTCCCATCTTGTCATTTGGGGAGTCACCCAGAACGTTTTGATGGTTCTTCCATTCCATCTCAATGGCATATGCATGGTTCACTATCCTGAGTTGCGAAAGGAGTTGTTGAGTGGGGTTCAGTGTTGTTAATTATTCGCAAGCACAATGAGAGATAGCAGAGTATTGCTATGTGTTTCTGCAGTTTTTTTCCTTTGTTACAGAGCGGTATGGAACCCTAGTCTCTTGTGTACAAGTGGAACCTTGTTTTACTCTAAGCTACAGAGTGGTATGGAACCTTGGTGGTCTATGTTACCGATTTGAACATGTGTTGTTGTGTATCCTTGTGGTTTGTTGTTATGTGTACCCTAGTTTGGGTCTGAACTATATGCAAGACTTAGAAGTGGAAGAGTCGTTGAATTGGCTGCATAAACCTAGTGAAGAGAGGAACCTCACAAAAATATAAGAATGGCTCGTGAATATTCTATGCACATCCTGAAGATCACTAGAAGGGAAGATATATCCCAAGGGACTTTGTAACAGAGAAGGGGACACTTCCTTGTGTTAGGTGTGTAGGTAATGTGGATGCCAGACCAGATAGATCTTCTGGAGGTGTCCCTATATCTTGAATGAGCCACTAGCTTAGACATTCTTCCTTTCCACTGCTTTTGCAGCCTAATAAAACCAAAGGTAGATTGGCTTGGCTGATAGCCTGATAAACCTAATTGGATATTAGATTGGTTGAGCAACCTGATAAACACAATCGTATATTTCCTTGGATGAGCAGCCTGATAAACCCAATCGCATATTGTCTTGGCTGAGCATATTGATAAACCAAATTGTAGTTGGATTGGTTGTATATTGTTGTGCATATTTCCATGTGTGACCCTTGGCTGGATAGCCTGGTAAACCTAGCAGTGAGTGGCTTGGCTGAGTATCCTGATAGACCCATCTGTTAGCTGGCTTGGCTGGTCCTTAATGTGAATGTTGGCTTGATTACATGTAGTTTGATAAACCCAACTGTTGTTGGCTTGGATAAGTAGCCTAATAAACACAGTAGTGTATTGGCTTGTTTTCCTGTAGCCTGATAAACCCAATTATGTATTGGATTGGCTGGACAGTCTGATAAACCCAATTGTAGGTTGGCTTGATTGTGTTTGATATGGTCTGGCTATGTGTGATCCTGTCGTTCCCTAGTTCCTTGTAGAAATCATGCCCATATCGGGGGTGGCAGTTGTGTTGAGAGATTGATGAACACAACTGGACTATGGTTGGGTGGAATGTTGTAGCAACATAGCTAGTTGCAAGACAACTTCATCTTCAAGATAAGTATTCTCTGTTATGTTATTTTTGCAATGTATTTTCTTGTAAATGTGTTGACTATGTTGAATTCTTATTGGATATTTAAGTGGAATTTACTGTTGTTAAATGCCCCTCCATTTTGCATCTATTTATTCCTTTTATTTTTCACTACATTTTTATTATGTTCATGGAAGCTAGAATCCTGGTTAAGGGACAAAAATGTAGCTATATTAAGGTAATATATGTTTTTCCACCCTCCAAAATCCGCCTGCGAAAGTTGGAAGTCAGAAGTTGAAAGCAGGGAAAAACAGAAGTTGAAACAAGGTAGAATGTTGGTTTCCACACCCAAGAGTCCTCCAGGGGAAGGAGGGATGTGGAAATAGAAGTTGAAACAAGGTAGAATGTTGGTTTTCCTCACCTAGGAATATGCCTTCGGAAGGCAGAGGCAGAAAAGAGCCAAAAATTCTAAGGTGAAGTGTATGTTTCCGCACCCCAGGGTCCACAGTGCAATGCAGAAGGCAAGAGGTGGAAATCAGAAGAATAAATGAGGCCAAGTATTGGTTTTCCATGACCTAGAGTCCTTATGCGGAAGGCAAAAAAGTGGAAGGTGAACAAATGAAGGTGTCATTTGTTAATTTTATGATTCTTGCAGTTCGTAGCAGAAGGTGAAAACGCAGAATGCGAAAGGTGGGAATAACGTGAGATGATTCCGTTGCATGTTAAGTTTCTAATTCTTGCAATCCACAGTGGGAGGTGTAAAGGCATATTGTAGAAGGCAGAATGTGGTGAGATGATTCTATCATATGTTAAGTTTTTTATTCCCAAATTCTGTAGCGGAAGGAAGAATGCATAAGGAGGAATATGGTGAGCGGAAGGTGGAATGCAAAAAGGAATGAAATCACAGTGGAGTTTTGCAGATTTCCACCTACCACAAGCTGCATTAAGGAATGCAAAAGGAGGAAGGAGAAAAGGACAGGTTTAGTGCAGAAAAGTTTTTCTAGTCACGGAATGGATTTTTGAGCCACAGATGATTGATAGATGGTTTTTAATCCTCAGAATGAATGTTACAGGATGATTCATGACACATGACTCTATTTAAAAGAACAAATATCAAGTTTTAAATTATTCCGCATATCATCCAGGTGTATGGGCACCAGGTTCATGGGCATCATGATATCAAAGACAGAATTTGAAGTCGCGTTCCTCTCCTCATATACTCCTGCAAAGGGGCGGGTATGCTACAGTGTGCTAGAAGAGGGGAGAATACGTTACAAAAGGGGCCTCCGCCTTCTTTTGGTGACTTGGTTTAGTGCAGTTCAGTTCATCTCACCTAACTGAATTCATATATGCGCCCTCACCTATGTTTTGGCATGCAGTTGAGTTCTATTCAGTTAGACTCGGTCTAAATTACATCCGAGTCAGTTAGAGTCAATTAAGTTTGAGTTAAGTGGTTAACTGTTGTGCCGAGTAGTGTCTAATTGGCAGCTAAGCCACTCTCATGCACTCAATGCGAATTACCTTTCATGGATTTCAATTGTCTGGCTATTAATTCCATTGTATTGCATTGTATCATTATTTCTGAATAATGATTAGCAAATATACAGCTGCAACTCCTTATTGCACTGTCCTTATGTCATTTCTAAGTAAAATTGATCTGTGAAATCTATTGTAAGTTTCTTTCTTGATTCTTAGATTGATGTGCCTCAATTTTATATGGTATCAGAGCCATGGGAGGACAAGGAAATTATTCTACAGGTTTCTTGCTAGATCTATGAATAAATTTGAGCAAAATCTCTCAAAATCATTCCAACTATACACTAGAATCGGAGAGTTTACCACATAATTCCTAGATAGTCTAGAATTGTTGATCAAGCTTGATTGATTGACTAAGCCAAGTGTGATGCAAACTCCAAAAGTGCAGGTTATTTAGCCTTATTTTGCTTGTTTTGTGTAATCACAGGTACAACTTCATATGGATTCAAGATCCTCTTCTTACTCCATTCACAAGATATTTAGAATGGAAATTGAAGATGATTTACTGTCTAAAGGGACAAGGCCTCCATGTGGTATCTATTGGAATTGGTAAAGTGTCTTATGAAGATGATAATGACTGGCTAAATGATGGTGATATATATTTTGGAACAATATGTCTAGTCTTTTCTCCAATCTTTCTCTACCTTATTGATTCTGTTGAATACCCAAAGGATATCTGGACAAAATTGGATAAAACATTTGGCAAGCACATTGAGGATAATTATAGCATTTTGGAGATCACACCCAACACCACAAGAGATCTTTATTCAAAAATATTTTCCTCTGTTCTCTCTGATGAAGTTGTTCAATATGAAGAAGAAGCAAAATCTTCCACATGATCAATTCGAATGGAAGAATGTCTCCTTGGAGTGACTCCTTCTCCCGCTACTCCAGAAGTTTATGAGATCTATGATATCTCATCTTCTCATATGGATGATCTAGAAGAATACATTCCAAACTCTATTATTGAATAAAAACTGTCCTTCCATTCTATGCAAACATTCTCCAGTGATTCTTCTATTTTAAATTATGTGCATAGTTTACTAGTGATTGCTTCAAAAAATAAAGAGAAATTTGATCTCTCTCTCTAATATTGTTGTTGGTGTGTATAAAATTAATACTTTGGATTTTTGGAAATAATATCAAATTATAGGAGTAATCCATTCACTCTTATTGATTTATAGCTTCCAACAAATTCCTACATGATTGCATGCACCAATACTCGGAATTTTGAAGAAGGAGAAATTGTGCATCTACCATCTCGATGAAGCACACTCTTGGATATGATATGAACCTATTTGGATATGATATGATCTTATTTGGATCTGGTCTGATATTATTTGGTTCAAGTTTTAAGTTTCAAGAGATTTCAGTAATTCTTGTAGCTGTTCTCATCAATTTTGGTGTGAAAAATCAAGTACCGCAAGTCTCCTTCAAAATTGATGTCATTCCACACTTTTGGATCTGATATGAATTTATTTTGATATGATAGGATATTATTTGGATCTGATCTGATATTATTTGGTTCAAGTCTTAAATTCCAATATCCTTCAGTCATGCTTGTAGCTGGTCTCATCAATTTGGGTGTGACAAATCAAGTACCGCAAGTCTCCTTCAAACTTGATGTTGAGGATTTGATGTTAGTTTCCTCTTATGAGTTTGCTCATATTATATTTTGTGAATCATTGGTTTTTTATGAATCTATATAAAATTATGGATCTCAATAATTCGCTCTCCATGGTCCCATGGCTTATCTACCTTTGTATTTGATCATATGCTCATCTCCTCACAGAACTAGTAAACATGTAGAGATTTTGCATTCGCCTAGGCACTTGCTCCTAACACTTGGGGCTAGTTTTACCTCACCTAGTTTGATGTTCAAGCTTGAAACATATCAGCTTCTTGGGTGTTTTTCAGATTGTTCAAATTATCAAGAACTTTTTCTCTCTTATTAGTTGATTTCAGTTGCTCTACATGGATTTAGTCTTCATTTAGCATATGTCTATATTTTTGATTCACTTGAGCATATTCTTATTCTTCCAAAGAGGAAGATTCCCCCAGAAATAATCATTTATTTTGGATTCATAGGTTCACATGCACAATGTTAGGATGCTGCTGCATAGAAGAACCAAGATACTGCATTTGTTGATGCATAGTGCTGCAAATTACAGCAAAATTATCACAAAGTTTTATTCAAAACTTGATCTTGATTCTACTTGCTTAGTTTCAGGGGGGGTATTTTTCCCATGAGGTTTTTCCCCATTTCCTTGGTTTTATTAAGCAGTGTTGTAATGGGTGACCTTTGGTATTAGTTTCCAGGGCCCAAGTTATTCAAATTCATGATTAAAGGGGGATGTTAGGATAAATAATCCTCCCTTTGGCTAAATAATCCTAATTTACCACTTATCCTAAGTTTCTGACTCAAACATATGACTGCATCATCAACTAGATCTCCTCCTTCAATCAGGGATCCTAACTAGGTCTTATCCTTCAATCGTGGAGCCTAACTGAGTATCCTCCTTCAATCTAGGAGAAAATCTAGGTTGGTCTACATCACATATGTGCCCTAATTAGTTAATTGAAGGTTGTTTCACCTATCTTTCAGTTAAACTGAAGTTGCGAAGGCGCCTTCTTCATCAATTATCCTATTTTTGGTTAATTTCAATTAACTGGAGTGACTAAAGGCACCTCCACCTACTTTTGGTGACTCACTTCAATGCAATTCAGTTCATCTCACCTAACTGAAGTCAGATAGGTGCCCTCACCTACTTGTTGGCATGCATTTGAGTTCTATTTAGTTAGACTCAATCTAAACTATCGCTGATTCAGTTAGAGTCAAATAAGGTTGAGTTAAGTGGTTAACATATGTGCCAAGTGGTGTCGAATTGAGAGCTAAGCCACTCTCATGCACTCAATTCGAATTACCTCTCATCGTTTCAAATTTCCTGGCTATTAATGCCATTGTATTGCATTATATCACTACTTTTGATTAAGGATAAGCAAATATACAGTTGCAACTCCTTATTGCACTGTTTGATGTCATTTCTGAGTAAAATTGATCTGCAAAATCTATTGTAAGATTCTATCTTGATTCTTAGATTTCTATGCCTCAATTTTATAATTAGGACTGGGTTCATTGAGGAATTACAGAAACCCAAATATGAGGCGTAATATATTACTGAATTGAAGGAAATCAAATAGTATCTGAATGAGTTAATATGAGATTTCTATAAGCAATTCAAGACAATGATGGCCAATGTATGCTTCGAAATGAGTAATGTGCAACACAAAGAATGGTTCATCACAACATTGGTACCACACATCTAAATTTCACTACTACAGTAGAAGATTGCGACACAAATTGAGGCTCTAGACATCGCGATGAAGCTAGAGGATTCACCTATTGGGGAAATGAGAGTTGGTATGAATCAGATCCAGTCACAACTGGTGAATCTGGCAATTCAACTGTGGGATATCAAGAAAGGAAAGGACGTTCTCGAAAAAGTATGGTGCACTCAATGTCGTACTGAAGGACATCATAAATATCAATGTTTTGATTTCCATGACTACATACAGGTTGTTTCTCCTAATCCATTGAGTTAATGTGGGTTGTTGTGGTGTCGGATCTATCAAACTCAAGGACATCGACATGAGGAATGCATATATCTCCAAAAGGTAGTATGAAAACCTGCAAATTTGTTATGTAATTTATGTTGTTCTCTTAGTCATGAAGAGAAGGATTTTTTATCCGATGACTTGCTCCAAGAAAGAAAAATGGATACGTACTTCATGAAAGGAGTATATTCATGACCGATGCAGAGGCTGCAATTGCAACAACTACCATTTGTGGAACAGAAACTACAGTTTTCTCCGTAGCAACCAAATTACACTCAGATGTAGTATAATCAGCCGTAGCAGCAGTTTCCATAGCCACAATATACTGAGCCACAGTATGCTCCACCACATCCTAATCAACAACAAAAACATGTAATCAACCACATTACCAACAATAAGGTGGAGTACATAGAGGATTTAGAGGTGGTCAAAATGGAGGCTTTGGTTGAGGAGGAGGTATGGGAGGAGGTCACAGACCTGTACAATATTATAATTGAGATGTATTGGGCCACTATTAGTGATACTTCCCAAAGCTTCAATTGCAGTGTACTTATTGTACCACTGTAGATCATACTGTTGAATATTGTCCACAACTAATAGTGAAGTGGAAAGCAAAGAATGTTCCACTGCTGCAAAACTAGAACCAAAATGTGAACTAGAACACAAATCAATATGTGAACCAACCTCGGAATCAGAATCAAGGACACATTGTAGGAAAAAATTCGACGAAACCAAGGACTCAACCTGTAGATCCTGGAGTCATAACTTGGGGAGGTGTGACAATGGGATATGATAGTCCGATTCCATAGATATATTTGGAATCTCATAAGAAGGTCCAATTCGATGTTGACACTAAGAAGGAATACGGGAAAGATGCCTATATATGAAATGCCACCTACTTTTTATTTAACATGTAGTTCAGGTACATCATGGAGGATTGAAACATTGCAAAATTTCATAGAAATTTATCTGTTGCTAGCAAAATATCTAGATGCATTAACTAAGATCGCAAGGTTGGTGAACCACTAGGACAAGGAACAACATGAACACAATGTGAATTCGCTACATAAGAAGAAGACAGGAAGGGAAATGAGGATGAACGCTCAGATTGGAGACTATGATGTCGAATCAAACATATTGGATTTAGGATCCGATGTCAACATCTTGCCAAAGAAGAAATGGGAACGAATGGAGAAACCTAAGTTTTTATGGTCCCTTATGTAGTTGCGATTGGTGAATCAACCCAAAGTATCTCCAATTGGGAAGGTGTAACAAACTTAAATAATAACAACAAACAATATAATATATATATATATATATATATATATATTATATATTGTTTTTTGTTATTATTTAAGTTTGTTACAGAAGGTACCTCACTTACTTATCCAAGTCGAAGGATTGAATACATATGTTGATTTTGACGTTGTCAAAATAGTGGAAGACAGAAGTTGCTATGCCACACTATTAGGGATTGGATGGGAAAATAACAATCTTGCAGTGATCAATTTTAAGAAGAGGGTAATGATTTTTGAAAATTGTGACATGCACGTCATTGCACCTTTGGATCATAAGGAAGGGATATGATATGTGGAACCAGTAAAAGACAAAGTTATGGAAGGATTGGATCATGATTACAACATGTCTGAATACTACACCCATCCCACCACAGATGGGAAACTAGGTTGCTGAATCCATCTTCACATCATCGGATTCTGACGATGCATTAGAAAACTAGTAGAACCAATTCATGAAGTACTGATTTGGAAATGTGGACGAATCACTCAATCATTGTGTTGGGTCGCAATGGAAATGATTAAGATGTCGACCTATAAAGGATTACTTAATTTGGTTGAGTTTCTCGATGACTTTGAAGATAAAGTATCTGAACCACATTGGTTATTGGAATTGGATAACACACTAAAATCCACTCCGACGAGATGGTGGGAGACACATAAAGATTTGATGAACCACTAGAACTACTGTCGTGGACTCATGGATGTTTTATTCAGATAAGTAGAACAATATTCAGGTATGAAGTACGATGGAAGACACCATCCAAACGATCATTTGGTCGCATGTCAACACACGTGGGTATCAAATCCCAAGGAGGAATGGGTACATGCCTTTGTTCATACATTGGATGAAATACCAAGGGCATGGTATATTTTTGCAGAACTACAAAGAGAGATTCGAACCTGGGAAGATTTGAAAATCGGTTTATCTCACACTTTTAGTTTCACAAGTGTAGATCTAGCGATACATAACACACTACAAAATATTCGTGATATTGTATTGGATGTCATTCTAGTACTGTATCTAACGAAGTAGAATGAAGAATTGTCGCACAGTTGATGATGGAATGTTATAATGTAACAGAATAACCAGATGATAGGGATGATCCCTGCAACCTCGACATTGTAGATTCGAAAGGGAGTTGGGATGTTGCGGCTCCAATGAAACCGGTGGATGAGGTTCAACAACCAATTAAGACACAAAAGGTCAACACTAGGATGACAAAAATATCAAGTTTTCCAATGTCAAATATTATTAGGATGAGGAAACTATGGCAAAGATTACCGACCTAATGCATGAATTCCATGATTTATTTCAAACTAAGTTTGCATAGATGAAAAGGATTTTAGGCGACTTAGGATAGATGTTAGAATTCCTCTGAAACTGGATGCGAAACCTATGAAACAACATCCATATCGATTAAATATACGATACAAGGAGTGATTAAAGGTTGATATTGACAGGATGTTTGATGTTGGTATCATCGAACTAGTAGAAGAGTTGGAATGTATAAGGCATCTATGTCAACCTCTGCAAGCTAAATGATGCATGTCTACATGATCAATTTCCTACACCCTTTACGAATGATGTATTGGAAGGTGTCAGAGCACAAGAAGTATATTCGTTTATAGATGGGTTTTTTGGTTATCACTAGATCAAAATTGTGAAAGATGATCAACACCAAAACCAATTTCATCATAGAGTGGGGATTTTTTCAGTACATTGTGATATCGTTTGGTCTCAAAAATGCACCTGTGATATTCTCATGGATAGTTGTCGCTGCATTCAAGGACTTTATTCAGAAATTCTTAGTGGTCTTCATGGATGACGTGATGGTCTTCGAGCTGCTCAAATACCACACGAACCTTCAACTAATGATGGAAATATGTCGACAACAATAGATTTCAATGAATCCATGGAGGTGTATATTTTGTACTCCATTTGGGATTTTGTTGGGACACATTGTCTGTAAGGTAGGTATGCCAATCGATCCTACAAATATTGCAATAATTATTGATCTTCCACCACCAAAATATGTAAATAAGTTACAGGTGGCATTGGCTCACACCAGTTATTACTACAAATTTATAATGGGATATGAGGAAATTACAACACCAATGGAGAAACTGCTAAAGAAAGATGCGAATTTGGAATGGACGAATGAATGTCAAAAGAGACTCAACATTCTTAAGCAAAAGATGGCTGAAGCACCAATCTTAGCTTAATCTGACTAAATGAAGGAGTTCCATGTCCATGACGATGCATCATCAGTCACATTAGGAGTCATTTTAGCATAGCCAAGGGAAGGAGCGATTGATCATCCAATCGCATTCGCAATTAGGAAGTTGTCATGTGTGGAAAGAAACTATAGGGTGACAGAAAGAGAAGTCTTGATGATGGTATATGCACTACAGAAATTCCATCATTTTCTACTAGGAGGACACTTCAATATGTTTACTAATAATTCCGCATTGAAGTATTTGGTCAACAAGTCTTTGTTGGGGGGGGGGGTATCTGTCGATGGTTACTTCTCTTCCAAGAATTTGAATTCGATATAATTGTGAATTCAGGTCAATTGAATGTCGGCCCTGATAATTTGTCAAGGATCAAGATAAGAGAAGATCCAACCATCATTGAATATGGCTTACCTAATGCACAATTATTTAAGAGTGACATGGTTGATGATAATTATGAATAAATCATCTAGTTCTTGTCGATAGGGAAAGCAATGGACGATTTTACCACTAGTCAAAAGAAGTAGTTGGTTATTTGAGCTGAATATTTTTAGCTCATTACTGGACACCTCTATAAGATGGGGCTAAATGAGATTCTACGTTGGTATGTGTTGTCGCATGAGTAGGGAAGGATACTAGCCAAAGCACATGACAAAGTTGCAGGAGGACACTATGGAGGTTGCACAACTTCCAGTAAAATACTCTATGCTGGCCTCTGGTGGCTGACTATGCATAATGATATTGCAGATTAAATGAAGATTTGTGATGTCTACCAAAGCACGGGGAATCCATCGCTACGGGATGAGATGTCATTAGTACCTCATGTAATGTTGCACCCATTTGATAAGTGGGAAGTAGATTTTGTGGGACCCACCAATATTCTAGGAAAGAGGATGGGTGTGAGATACATTATCACAATGACAGACTATTTGACTAAATGGGCGGAAGAAACACCAATGACAAATTGTATCACTGCAACTGCAAAAAGATTTCTATTTTAAAATGTCATCACTTGGTTCGGTTCTCCAAAGATACTGATGAGCAATCAAGGGAGTCACTTCATCAATCAGATTATCAACACAATGACGGATGAATTTAAGGTTCAGCACAAGACAAGCACTCCCTATCATCCATAAGAAAATGGATCAATCAAAAAATTCAATAAAGTGTTGGAGCATGCTCTCACAAAGGTATGTAACGCAAGCCGTGATGATTGGGATTTGAATATTCCTGTGATATTATGGGCCTACCAAACCACCTATAAATGCTTGTTGGGGAAGACCCCATTCAAGCTAGTCTATGGCCAAGAAGTAGTCATGTTAATGGAGTATATTTTTCCCATCCTTCACATTGTAGCAGCAATACATATGGATGACGAAGTAGCGCTTGAAGAACGCTTAACACAATTGATGTAGCTCGAAGAAGACCGGTTTGTCACAGGATTTCACCAACAAGTTGAAAAGGATCGCCAGAAGGAATGGCATTATTGACACATCAAATCCAAGTACTTATGACGAGGATATATGGTTTTCCTTTATGATAGCAATTTTGTGAAACACCAGGGTAAGTTAAAAATGCATTGGTTAGGCCCTTATGCAATTCATTTCATCACCAACGGAGGTGCAATATAGTTGCAATAGCTAAAGATGGCACAGTGTTTCCAAAGCTTGTGAATGGTAGTCAGATAAAACCCTATTGATATATTAGGGTGTGGCACTATAACTAGAAATCTGCACAACTAAAAAGAAAAAAATGTGTGTAAGCTATTCTATGGAAGAGATCATGGTAATGGAAGAAGGTCACAGCGAAGCAAAATATGTCTAATTTGCAGCGGGGAATAAGTTTGGTGACATCTGTAGGGACGCAAGAGGGTCAAATTGGTTAATTAATGAAGCATTTAAACCAGATGAGCGACGACACAAGTGGAAAAGACACACATTTATGGGGAACCATACCATTGGATTTGTGGAATCAGCATTGGATTTGGTCGATCATTGGAGGATACGGTCATGATGGTTCAAAATATTTCACACACGTGCTTTAAAGCTTATGTGAATCAATAGGGGGCGAGTCAAACCAACCATTATAACAGTTGAGAAACATCAGAGTGAAGAGAATTAGCAGAGTATAGATGAGAGTGTGAGAGAGATAGAATTGCAGTAATAGATCAAGTAATTTTGAGTGGTAGTGTTCATGACTCCCTGCCAACGATGACACCAATCGATGAGGAAAGGAGAGTTCTTTAAGAATAAATTCCAAATATAGTAAGAAAGAAGAGGGGTACAAATCACCCCAAGTCACCATCACAGAAGAAGAGGACCACAAGAAGTTCTACCAAGGCCGAAGTTGAAGAATAAGAAAAGGTTGGGCCCTCAGCAAAAGGAGGAGAAGATTCCATGGCCCGAAAAGGCATCATTGTTGAAGATATACTTGAGTATATCCCACCACGGAAAGTGGATGCATTGTAAGTGAAGCTCTCCAAAAACCATTGGTATCCTCTAAATATGTCAGCGACACCGAAAGGAGTGCACATAACAATGAACATCATGTTGTGCCTAATGAAAATGACCTACAACGATCATGATCTATTGCCATACCTAGAATTCACAACAAAACCATACAAGTCACAAGAGCAAGGTGACAAAGGGTCAGTGATTCACACACCACAACAGTGGGAGATGGGATTATATCGGTCAGGGATATTAGGCCTCACACACATGTCGCACTTTGGTCATTCCGCAAAGGCCAATGCATGTGTGAACCAGTTGTTGGCTTGCTTCCAAGGAGGATACTTGTGTCTTCGTACCAAAGTACCGATCACAACTGATTTGATTTCACAAATTACTAAGTTTCCTATGTGTGGAAATTAAACCCAGGTGTTAGAACAATTACACTCACAACAATTGCCAATTACACATGCAAATCACTCACAAAGGAGACTGAATATGGAGCAGAACACTAATATGTATTGAATAAGTGTACAATAGCCAACCCTATGAAGTCATAGGCTTCCACAATAAATAATTATATGAGATATTCAAATGCATAAGGATTCCATTCGAATTTAGTCAAAATTAGGCTTACTAAATCTAAGCAAATCCCCCACAGGTGCATAAAGCAATTTCCAAAACTATCTAGGAGCTCACGAATTGGAAAAATAAATTAGGCAAGCTAATAGGTGGTGGAAGGAAAACTCATACATGCTTTTCATAGGAGAAAAGAGTGGAGGATGATGAGGACAAAAAACAAGTTAACTTCACCTAGTCAAACTTTCCCAATTGCCTTAAAACTCAGAAAAAGTAGGCAATAAAGCAGAAAAAGCAGACATGCGCTAGGTAGGCAAGGAATAAAGAAGATTTGATTCCAAGAGGTTTCCCAAGTGCTCCATGACTCAAATTATCAAGTTTTACCACTATGGATGTGTGGAGGACAACTTGCATAAGGTGAAATATGGAAACTAGGCAAATAAGACAAAAATTGGATTAATTAATGTCTAAGGTAGCTAACTATGGGTTGATTATTCTAACCCCCCCCTTAGCCTGAATTATGAGTAAAATATCAGAAAATTATAGGGCCTAGCAACAAGGCTTAGTCACCCTTTACATACTGCATGTCCATTTAACAAAGGAAAGAGGCAAAAACCCAGTGGGAAAAATCCTCCCTTAAACATGGATAGTAAAACAAAATTTGGAAATCTTGTCATCACTCATGCTTCACAGCATGATCAGCAATCCCCAGTAGTGATTTGAGATTGTTGAATATCTTCTCACAAAAAACTTTGGTGAAGATATCTGCTACTTGTTCTGAAGATGAACAGAAGAGTAGGTGAATGGTGCCATCATGCACAAGCTGTCTGATGTAGTGCATATGGATCTCAATGTGTTTGGTTCTCTGATTCTGAACTGGATCATTGTAGATTCGAATGGTACTCTGATTATCACAATATATAGTAGTTGAGTATTATGATTCGAAGCCACACTCTCCAAGTAACCCCTGCAACCATAAACATTGATTTGTTGCATTTACAACTCCTCTGTACTATGCTTCTGTAGATGAGAGTGCAATGGCACTCTGTTTCTTGCTTGACCAGATGATTGGCCCTTTTGCAAGCATGAACACATATCCTGATGTTGACTTTCAATCTGTGCTGTCACCTACCCAATCACTGTCAGTAAACCCAATCAAATCAAGATCAGATTTAGCTTTGTAGAAGATCCCATGAGTCCTTGTTCTTTGAACAAAGTTAAGGATCCTTTTGGCTGCTCTCCAATGGATCTCATGAGGCTGATCCATGTATATTGAAGCCACACTTACTGCATAAGAAATATCAGCTATAGTATGTGTAAGATACAACAAACATCCAATCAATTGCCTATACAGTGTATTGTTTACCATAGGTGAAGAATCAGCTTCTTCAAGCTTAACTCCTGAAAGGAAAGGAGTCTTGCTTGGCTTGCAATCCTTCATATTGAATTTGTTCAGAAAATCCAAGGCATACTTGGACTGATGTACTTTGATTCCTTATTTGGTTTGAGCAATCTTGATCCCCAATAATTGGCTCAATAAGCCCAAATCCGTCATTGAGAAGGCATGGTTCATTACATCCTTCAAGGAGGCAATTTCATCCTTTGAGCTTCCTGTAATGAGAAGGTCATCAACATACAAAACAATGATCATTAATGAACCATGAATCAGCTTCAAATAGACATTTGGTTATGATTTGCATCAAACAAAATTCAGTGATAGCATAAAGCTATCAATCTTGGCATACAAAGCCTTGGGGGCTTGCTTAAACCCATACAATGACTTCTTTAGCCTGCACACAAGAGATGGGTTAGTAGCAAATCCTTGAGTCTGCTTCATTTAAATCTCTTTAGTGAGATCTCCATTCAGGAAAGAACACTTCGCATCCATGTGGTGTACCTCCCACTGCTTTGAAGCTGCAATGGATAAGGCTATCCTGATGGAGTCCATCTTTTCCACTAGTGCAAAGGTCTCATTGTAGTCTATGCCATGTACCTATGAGTAGCCCTTGGATACCAATCTGGATTTTTACTTCAGAGGTGAACCATCAGCAGAAAATTTGGTTTTGTACACCCACTTACACTGAACTAGCTTCCTCCCTAGGGGATGATCAACCAGCTCCCAAGTGTTGCTCTTCTGGAGTGAGCTGAACTCTTCTTCCATGGTTTTTTTCCATATTGGATCTTTTGCTGCATCTTCATATGTCTGTGGATCTGATTCAATAATCAGATATTATTTCTCTGCAAACATAGGATCTTTCATGCACAGAGCACTCTCAAACTGAGATCTAGTCCTCCTAGGATCATTGGGATTTCCATCTAGTTCTCCAGCTGCATGAATGGTATTGGCTGCCAATTTTGGTATTGTAGGAATTTTAGGATCTACAATCAAATCATAATTATCAGACATATCAGAATCATCATGTTCAACTATCTCTTCACTTACATTCAGAGGTTCTGGTGGTGAAGAGGATTCTCCAACTTCCACTACTGCTAGGGGCTCTTCTTGAAACTGAACACACCTTTCAATGAAGGCTTTTTTTGTGCTCAAATTGATCATCTGTACCCTTTTTAATCTTTAGAGTACCCAACAAATAGACACTCTTGGCTTTGGGGCTACAAATCCTTCCTCTTTTCTGTTGGAATTCTAGCCCAAGCTCTTGAGCTAAAAATCCTGAAATGGGTCACATCTGGCTTGTGCCCACTCCATGCTTAGAAAGGAGTCACTCCATCAAGCTGTTTATGAGGCATCCTATTCTAGATATAGGCTGCACATTTTATAGCTTCGGCCCAAAACTTTGGTGGCAAAGTCTTAGCCTCCATCATGCAGGTTGCCATCTCTTTCAGTGATCTGTTCTTCCTCTCAGCAACACCATTCTGCTGTGGTGTGTAAGGGATAGAATGCTGAATATAAATACCTACATCTGCACAATATTGAATAAACTCAGACTTGACATACTCACCACCATTTTCAGATCTGAGAAGCTTCAGTTTCCTGCCAGACTGGTTTTCAACCAAAGCCTTAAAGACTTTGAAGAGGCCAAAAACTTCAGACTTGTGTTTCAGGAAGTAAACCCAGCAATACCTGGAAAAGTCATCTATGAATGTCAATGCATATTTGGCTTGACTCATTGACATATGAGGAAATGGGCCAGCAACATCACTGTGGATCAACTCAAGAGGTGCAGAGGTTCTCTCATGACTAGCTTTCTCAAATTTATGCTCTGGGTGTTTTCCTAAGATGCAACCTTGACAGACTCCTTTGGAAAACTTAATCTTTGGTAACCCTATGACCATTTATTTTTCACTAAGATCAGAAAGATACTTATAGTTCATATGGCCAAATATTTCATGCCAAAGTTTGCTTGCCTCAAATTTAGCATGAATCAGAAGAGTAGAGGGGTTTGAGTAGGGTAGGAAGTGTGAGAACATGTATACCTTTGAAGTGTGATTTGCAACTCCTTTTGCAATGACTTTACCACTTGAGATCTCTGTGATATCAACTTCATCAGGGGATAATATGACCTTCTTTGCAGACCCTGTGTGGGTCATCTGATACACTAATAAGAGGTTAGAGGCAAGACCTGGAACATACAATACATTGCTGAACTTACCATGGTCAAGATCAATCCTCCCTTTGCCCAAACTTTCAATGAGAGAGTCATCTCCCAGTACTATTGGTGGACCTTTCAACATGTCAAGTGAGGTGAATGCCTCCTTGGTCGAAACCATATGTCTTGAAGATCCAGAATCAATGATGAAACTAGGTGAGCTTGATGTGCCAACAACCAATGCATGAACTCTCTCTCTCTGTCTTCTGAATTTGATCCTCCTTCCCTCTTCTTTGAGCTGTCTGGAAGGGAGATGCCATTATTCTCCAGGAGTTGGGTCAGCATATCTATTTTCTTCTTCATGCAGGAGCTTTCAGAATGATTTCCCTTACTGCAGTATGCACACTTGCTCATTTCTCCTTTGTTCTTCTTCTTCTGGGGGTTCTTCTTGGAACCTTGAGGCTCCTCTGGAGACTTGTTCTTGTCTCTCTTTTCCTCAGGTGGATTTTTAGCTTTCTTCTTGCTTTTTGAATCCACCCTCAAATCTCTAGCAACCAGAGCTTCGTCTTTGGATGGTTTGATGGTGCCCATCATCACTAATTTATCTTGTTCTTGTGTGAGAGATTCCATGAAATATGCAAGGCTAGGTATTTTCCAGGCTCGAGCTGTCAACTTTGTGGCATAGAAGGTCGATACAAACACTGAATAGTCAGGTCCAAGCTTCGAGAGTATGGCCAAAACTAGTTGTTCATCCTTCTTTTCGATCCCACATTGTTTTAGCTACAAAACAAGTGCTTTGAACTTGGAAATATAGAGTTGCAGGGATTCAAAGCTATTGGGACTTAGGGAGATCAATTCATTTTCAATTTGATGTCCCCTCATCTCATCTGTCTTACCAAAAATATCGACGAGCTTCTCCCATACTTCATTCGGTGATGTCAATCCATCAAGATGGAAAAGGAGGTCTCTGGATATGCTCAGACACACGAGACCATAGGCCTCATCCCTCCTGTTGTGCCATTTAATCTTGTCTGCAGTTGCATTGGGCTCTGCTTCTATTTCCATAGTCACTCTGTAGAGGCATTTCTCTCTCAACAGTATCTCCATCTCTACTTTCCATTCAAAGAAGTCAAATGGAGTCAAGATGATCTTCTGAGCTTGATCCATAGCTCAGAAATTGTCCCTTCATTCAGCAGAATGCTCCCAGTCAATGATGTCGAACCTACAATACAAATTGGAAGGATATAAATCAATCTAAAAAGGCTCTAATACCATGTGTAAATTGGACCCAGGTGTTAGAACAATTACACTCACAACAATTGCCAATTACACATGCAAATTACTCACAAAGGAGACTAAATATGGAGTAGAACACTAATCTGTATTGAATAAGTGTACAATAGCCAACCCTGTGAAGTCATAGGCTTCCACAATAAATAATTACATGAGAGATTCAAATGCATAAGGATGCCATTCGAATTTAGTCAAAAGAAGGCTTACTAAATCTAAGCAAATCCCCCATAGGTGCATAAAGCAATTTCCAAAACTATCTAGGAGCTCAGGAATTGGCAAAATAAATTAGGCAAGCTAATAGGTGGTGGAAGGAAAACTCATACATGCTTTTCATAGGATAAAAGAGTGGAGAATGATGAGGAAAAAAAACAAGTTAACTTCACCTAGTCAAACTTTCCCAATTGCCTTAAAACTCAGAAAAAGCAGGCAATAAAGCAGAAAAAAGAGACATGCGCTAGAGAGGCCAGGAATAAAGTAGATTTGATTCCAAGAGGTTTCCCAAGTGCTCCATGACTCAAATTTAGCAATTTTTACGATTATGGATGTGTGGAGGACAACTTGCATAAGGTGGAATATGGAAACTAGGCAAATAAGACAAAAATTGGATTAATTAATGTCTAAGGTAGGTAACTATGGGTTGATTATTCTAACACTATGAAGGTTTTTGATCCATCGCAGTACTTTAGGGGAAAATACAATGAAAAGAGGCTTACTACAAAGTTAAAGAATAAGTATGATATTGTCAAAAAAAAGCGTGTGTATGTGATCAAAACCATCAATGATAGAGTCATCTGAGTCGCATCCAAGCTGCTAGCTATGAAGAAGGTAAGGAAAAATAGACCAAATCAGTGTACTTTTGGAGTCATTGTGTGCGCTGAGGGAATCCAAATGAATTACTCATTATTTCTACTAAATTAGCTGACGGAGGAAGCAATGCTAGTCCAAGAAGTTAAGCTACGCTTTACCTATTCTTGGTTACTAATTCTTATTGCACTGGTAGGGTGGTTGGAGGCCAAATATTATCAAGGCATGGAAGTGGAAGTCGCCAAAACATGTCAAGGCGCGTGATATAAAACTTGTGGTGGTTGTATGTGAAGGAGCATCAAGTTGATTGTGCTATTCAATTCTATCTATATTGGGGTGTAATGTGTGACTCAAGAGGAAAGGTTATGCACCTCACTAAGGAGGCGGTGACAAAATATCTACGAATCACATGATATGCGATGGGAGTGCATGGAATCTTTATTCAAGCATGTCATAATAGTGAGAAGAAATGGCTTACCACCTGGTATAAGTTTACATATGAAAAAGTAGATTCCATCATTGATGAGTGTCCTATCAAGTGGAAATTCCCAGTTATTATCGAGGACTTGTCGAACACCGAGGCAGGTCCCCCACTTGATGTACCTGTAGAATAGGTGCAAGCATAGGAAAGCAACAAGGAATCATAAAAGGAGTCATCCAAGACTCCGAAGGATTCTGAGGCAGAGAGAAAGTTTGAATAAGGAAGGACTAAGCATAGGTTTGAGAAGGAAGAAAACAACATCACCAAAATAATGGTTGAGGATCAGGTGAGTCTCATAATAGATGCGATCACCATTGTGATTAGCACAAGTGAGGTGTAGGTGAAATACCATTCAACTAGGTTTTTCCACCAAGTCAAGAATTTGTTACAATACTTAACCAATGCGGTATTGGAGAATGTTTTGAAAGCCAACATGTTGTAAAGAGTAGTAGAGATCAGTACATGTAAGAGGGTACGCATCGTAGAACTTCCACCATGTTCGATGGAATCTGATAGTGAGGATGTCAACACAATAATGCAGCAGTTCGATACCATCAGTATGGATGTCAACAAGTTTCCCATGCATGTTATTGCATGATTAAAGAAGACAATGATCCATGAGCTCTCCTACTGGGAAGCAATTGTATGTGATAACGTTTCCAAGTCACAGGAGCAAGTGGTTGTGGCAAAGGAAGAGATCAAGAGGATGAAGGAAGCACAGGAAGAAGAGTCCCTATTGAAGAAAAACTCATTAGATGAGAAAGCACGCCTGGAGAAGTCCATTACTGTAGCCTGTCAAGAAATAATGGATATCATAGCAGACATCTTCAGGGAGGAAAAGATCCTACAGTTAGAAAAAATTGTCACGGATCTAAGGAAATAGAACGAGGAGATGTAGGTAGGGGAAGTTCCAAGTACACCACCATAGTAGGTCACAAATCGCAAAGGAAATATTGAGGATGATACCACCCAAGTTGAGGACTGTGAGAAGGTCTCCAAGCACTAGCAGATGAGACCACACAATTTTGGATTATTAGATGAACAACTGCAGTAGCTAAATGGCGCACAACTACATGAGGCTGACTAGCATCTAATGACAATGCAATCATCTCTAAAAATTATGCCCCCAACGATGCAAGTTAGTAAGGCCGCAGAGCTAAAGGAACTCCAACAACGGAAAATAAAAGCGTGGGAGAGGCATCAGCACCACACAACCCAGTTGTATGACTTCTAGGATATCAGGGTGCAGTTGGTAATGAAATATGTGAGTGCGCTGGCGAATAATCACGAGATCTGCAACCAAGTAGCTGAGAAGATTGTAGAGAACCCAAAGAAGCAAGATGCATAAGATTGCACAGAAATGGTCACACATACAAAGGAAGCGGTTGAAAAAGTAAAAAAGGAATATAATGACTTCAATATCTGAATTAGCACATACACTATTTCTATTTCATGTGGCTCAAGGGTGATCCACAATATACTGTTGGGGGCTATTGGTAAGCGGTTTGGATGTGCATGGTACGATAGTGACAAACACGAAAGAAGAATGTGCAAGACGAAGATGTCGACAATGGTAGGATTAGTGGCATTTTTGGGAATTTTGGTCCACGTTAGTTATAAAGTTAGTTAGATATGGACCATTTTGCAAAGTTGCATTCCTATATAAGGAAATAGAACTGTAGTAGAAAATAATCTTTGAATCTTGATGGTGATATGTTTTGGCGAGATCTGATATTGTATGTTCGGAGAAATATTGTCTTTATCGATCTTGCGAGCTGTTTTGAAGGTGTATGCTGATCTATGAAGGATAAAAAGATGTGAATGTTGTTGGAATTTTCATGTGTCTTTAGTCAGTGATGCGATATTTGATTCTATGATGGTTTCTTGTATATTTAATTACTGTGATATGATGCGATATAATGTCTTATTGTTTTACTTATGATGATATGTCTTATCATAATGAATGCATTCATACTTGTCAATATCTTTTCTAAGTAATAACATGATGCAGTAATGAATCCGATGTGAATGATAATTTTTTATGTGACTGATGATGAATCATTTATGCTAAAGTGAAAAACCCTCATCTAAATCTCTGGTCAATATTGTGACAGAGAAGGAATAGTTGCACAAGTCTCCTCCTTATTGTGGAAACTTGGTTCCTACAACCCTCCCTCAAACATCTTGGGTGAGACTGCAACTACTTCACAGGTGTTTTTGGGTAGGGTAAAACCTATCCGAGTTGATGTTTAGGGGGATTGCATTGAAAAGGGTGTCAACAGACTGTGAACCCCTGACGATATAGTTGCCTCAACAATACGAATGTTGTACTTTATAAAAAAATTGAAGAAATGATAACCATGATTAATTGAAACCCTTGATTTATGATATTAATCCCCATACTCTTTACTCAAATTTAGGAGGTTTGTACTGCATTTGGAGATCCAAAAGTGTCATCTACCCTTGGGGGTTTTAACATCAATTTCCTAGTGTTTTTGTCCTTCTTTCCCTATGGCAAAAAGAAATTCATAGAATCAATTGGAAAGTTTATGATCATTGATATTATGAAATAGGATTTCCTAATACCCCTCAATCTCTTCCATACATAATTTGAAGTCATTTGGGTGCATTTGGGTTTCACTAGTCTAAAGCTAGAAATTGGCCAAAGTTATGCAAACTTGAGTAACATGTAAAAATTAATTTATGATTCGACCATTGATTTTATGAGGTATGTTGGTATGTTTTAAATCCAATAGTATCTCTCCATGATCATTTTGGAAATTTTTGGTGATGTTTGGAACCAAACCAAGAAGGACTAGTTGACCACATTTTCCTAGTAAATTTGCATACTTTCTCCTTAACCCCAACCAAGGTTGCAGAGGTATAAATCTAGATAAAAAGTGTCCATAAATCACCTTGGAATGTATTTATACTCTCCATACCATTTTATTTCAAATTTGGGACCATTTGGTGAAAGTTGGAACCCTCTAGAGTCATGACTAGTTAAGCTTGAATTTTCCCAATTTGTAATTTTCTCCAAAATCCCAAGTAGGGACATTACATTGGTATAAAAGCATGGTCCTTTCACCTATGCATTAATGGCATCAATTGGATAAAAATTTGTATCCATTTCTTATTATTATGATGACTCCTCTGAAGATGATTATGAGCAATATGAAGAAGAATGTGAATGGTATGAGGCAGAGTTGTCATCGTGTATCACTTCTTACAATTTCACAAGGGATGAGGGTTATTATTATGACCCTTTCTATTGTAAATATGTATGTTCCAAATTACCATGAGCTACTCCTATGGATGAATCATAATTTTCTATAGAAACATGTAGAACTTTACCCCAACAATATTAAGCATATCTTAATGTGATGGAAGAGGCCTCTAAGTGCTACCCTTTTGTAGACTTTGCTGAGTGGGTGTTTGGATATTGCAGGTGTGGACTCATTAAATAAAAATAAACCTATTTGTAAAAATTTCAAATATTTATCTACCCATATAAATGAGGAAGATACAAACACTTATAAGTACATCATGTGGAAGAAATTTTGTTCTAAAGAAGATGAAAAAAACTTAGATATGCCATTAAAGGAAGAGGAATAAATTCATGAAGTGGAGGATCAATCACCTCAAGGTGGTTGTAAATAATAATATGAAGAGGAAGGTGAATGCAAGCACACAATCCTTACTAATGGGGGTTGTGCAAATCAAATAGAATCTACTCGTGGATCCTTGAACTATGAACTATGAAGGAGTTCCTAGTGATGGGTGCTCACAACTCTATGTTGGTGACATAGAGATTAGATTCTAAAATGTTGTTGCAATAACAAGTTCTCATAAGCAGAATACCCTGTGAAAAATAATCAATAACCAATATCAAATTCCCCATCACCACATGAACTTCAAGAAATTGATCAAATCAAGCAAAAAGAAGAAGAAGAGGTTCCCTCTCATGAACCATCATTCATTGAAGGGTATTTGAATATGAGTGAAAGGAACATCCTTGAGACCCTTAGAGTACTCAATGACATTGAAGAATTGGTATCAAATTATTGTTGGAAAGTTTCTTCATTGGAGGATCCATCCTTCCTTGAATACATGGATAAGATTCAAAGAGAAATGCGCAACACCAAAGGTAATTTCATGTCTTTGATTTTTTATAGAAATAATGTGATTGAGATTAGTGAATGTTTAAATGAAGCATACTTAAAGAATAATTAGGATTTTCATAAGCTCAAAATTCAAAATGAGCAACTTCTTGAGAGTTTTCAAGATACTTGTTCTTCCTCGTATGTTTGTTATTGTCATATGGTAGATTTCTTGGAGTATTCTCATGACATGATGGATCATGAGAAGCATGGAAAATTCCAGTTTCTTGATGAGTTTGAAGATGGTATTAATGAGAGATGATCACTTGTTCTGGTGGAAGAGGAGCTTGAGATGCCTCTTGATAATGGCTACACACTTTTGGAAGCAGTGCATGATTCCACTACCTTGGAACCAAAATATGAGGAAAGTGTCACACTTTTAAGGGAGATGGATAATCGTACCCCTATGGAGACTTCACATGATGGTTTTTTTTAGTTTCTAATCCTTTGGGTGAGTTGGATCTTTATCTTACATCCTACACTTCCATATTTTGCAGCATTCATCCTAATGAAGCATGGGTGAAAAGTTTATTTTGATGGTTCCACATGAAGAGTATGTACTTCCTATCTCTCCTTTTTATGATGATATGACTATAATTCCATGTTCCTTACATTTGCAGAAACATCCTTTATTACATTATGTTGACATACATATTCAAGGGTGTATTGATGAGACTTCTTTGAGCCACTTGAAGTCATCATGTTTTCTTTGCTCCTTATTTGGTTTAGATTTTAGTCGAGGTTCTTCATTCACTTCTTGGATTAAAGAACACATGGCTGATTATTATTTTGATGCATCTTACATTTTTTTGGAGCAGCATTATAGGATATGTGATCCTCACCTATGTCATTGTAGTATATTTGATATAATACTTGATGCTTGTGCGTATGGGCCATGTGATGGTCTACTTACTTGGATGTAAAAGCACTTTCATGATCCTTTGATGATCAGGGACCTTCTAGATGTAAAATTGTATGATGTAGTTATGTACTTTAATGATCTATATTTTGTACCCATGATGTTTGGAAGGGTGCAATACAAGTAATGGGATCTGGGTATTGCTTGGTTTCAATTTTAGGGGAAACAAGCAGTAGGGGATATTGAGTCACCACTTGAGAAGGTGATTGTAATCAGAGTAGAGAAGAAACATGCATGGTTGTTCCCATTTGAAATTTTCTTGAAGTATTTGAAATTCAAGTTTGGCAACTTAGTACCAACTTTAAACAATTATACAAAAGAAAAAAAAGGTTGAAAGTTCAGAAAAGGTTTCCAAAAGATGGAGGTAAATATCATTTGTGTAAATTTTGTTTTGATGGATTTGATTAATCCTTTTGGTGTTAGTGGTAATTTCACATGATATATCAATATTCAAATATCATAATATATTTAATTTTGGAACTACACAATTGTAGTACATGAGTGCCACTACTCAAATTGCAACTAAGGTTTGAAGCAAAGTTTTGGAAGGAAAGAAGGTTATTAAAAATCCATGTTTTAAATTTATTGAGTACAAGAAATATTGAGTGGGGAGGAGTTTCATGTCCCCAATTAAATAATTTCCAAATAAGATTACTTTCAAATAATGTTCCACCAACCTACAAGTTCCCTAGGTTGAGATGGACACATAAATTTTGTAATAAGGGGATATGGGACCCAAAAGGACTTTATACCATATTAACATTTAAATGGGTCACATAAATGATAAATGCTAAGAAAATAAGGTGGCATGGGTTCATGAAGACACTTGGAAGCTTGTGGAGCCTTTGGATGACTAGATTCCCCAAGCACTTAGCATGATCTTCATCCAAATTTCAACACATGGGTAATTTAACGTTATTGGAGGGTGATGTGGTGTAAAATATCATATAATTAGCCAAGGAATTTGAATAGGAAAAGGAGATTAACTCCCATGGAAGAGGAAGAGACTAGAAGACAAGGTGTGCCACTTGGAAGGATATTACATGCACTCTATGACAACAAATGATGAAAGATTCTATGACAAGTATGACAAATTCATACCTGATTGAAGAAATATGACAAATATGACATGTTAAGGCTAAAAATAGACACCAAGGGGTCAAATTTTGGAGTTATAGGAAGCCATTCGAATTGGGGAAAGAATTGGAGCATGAAGAGGAATACAAGTGTCATAAGAGTTACTAAAACACTAATATGATTTGGAGGAATCCCATGGAGGAAAATTAGACTTAGGCATTGGTATCAAATTATTGTTGGAAAGTTTCTTCATTGGAGGATCCATCCTTCCTTGAAGACATGGATAACATTCAAAGAGAAATGCACAACATCAAAGGTAATTTCATGTCTTTGATTTTTGATAGAAACAGTGTGATTGAGCTTAGAGAATGGTTACATGAAGCATACTTGAAGAATAATGAGGATATTCATAAAATCAAAATGAGAAATGAGAAACTTCTTGAGAGTTTTAAATATACTTGTTCTTCATCCTATGGTTCATATTTTCATATGGTATATTGTTTGGAGGAATCTCATGACATGATGGATCATGAGAAGCATGGAAAATTGTAGGTTCTTGATGAGTTTGAACATGGCATTGATGAGAGAAAATCACTTTTTGTGGTCGAAGAGGATATTGAGCTACCTCTTGATAATGGTTACACATTTTTGGAAGCAATGCATGATTCCACTACCTTGGAGCCAACATAGGAGGAAAGCGTCACACTTTTGAGGGAGATGCATAATCATAACCCTATGGAGCCTTCACATGATGAAATTTTTTCACTTTTTAATCCTTTAGGTGAGTTGATTATTTTTCCTACATCCTACACTTCCATATTTTTCAGCATTCATCCTAATGAAGTATGTGTGAAAGGTTTATTTTTTATGGTGCCACATGAAGAGTATGGAGTTCCTATCTCTCATTTGATGATGAAATGACTAGATTGTTAAGATTCCATATGCTTATCTAGATATCATTAGTATTCAATTCAAATTCACAACAATAGCATATGTAGGATCTTTGAAAGAAACAAAATCACAAGATAGACACAGATTTATCCTAGGAACCCCTCAAGGGGAAGAAAACCCTACAAAAATTCCTCTATATAGATGTATCAAAAGTAAAAATATAAAACATGAAATAGGTGCTCTTCCTCCTTCCTGGTATGTCTCTCTCTCTCCCTCTCCTATGAACTATACACAAGTGAGTGAGTGTGTTCAAATGAGGAACACAGCTCCTCTATATATACTCTTTCTTACACTTAACTTTTTCCCTAATCAAGTCGGCCCCAACAAACTTACTCGGCCTACTTCACCTTTAGGAAGACATAAAACAATATTATATTATATTCTTGAGGGTTCTATTTACTAGACTTACAATGGAGGATTTACCTCATGACTCTATGATGACCAAATACAATAGTAACATCCTGACAGAGGAATAAAACATCTCCCATGGGTTACATTATTATAATACATTTAGAATATTCTTTGAAGTTAAAATATTTCAACACTCCCCCTTAACGAGAAGGGTATTCTATTGACAATTTGTAATATCCCGATTTTGACACCAAATTGCATTAAAATTGTATATGATGTAAGTATCGTTATTAAATCATAGTGAGGAGCTCAAGGCCAAGGCCCCACCATCGATTTAGTGTTTTATGTATCGGAAATTAAAATCGATACCTATGGTTCTCATGCTATCCAAGAACAATATAAATTGAGACATCATGTAAATATGCAATTTAATAAAATACCCACAACTAGCTATGCAATCCAGCAAGAGATGGGGGCATGATTTCACAAGGAATGGGGAGGGAAATTATTTGAACCCTTGATCCAATAGTGTTAATCCAAATGTCAATGAGAGAAACCATAAACTATCAAATACCCATTTTATCTTATGCAAACAATCATTTAATTCTTCCAGAAGTTGGTTGAGGTAGTTAATGCATTGAGAATGGAGAGGTATGGAAGTCAATTTCGTATTGGGGCAAGCCATGAATTTTGGAAAAACATATTTTTCTTGTGGGGTTAAAAAAACACATAGAAATGAGTGCCCAAACCATTCCTCACCCACGATTTTCATTTCCCCATGTAGCTGGATCTAGTAAAGGAATTTTTATTCTTGTTTTTCTACAATTAATTCATTTTTCCATAGCTAGAAATCCCTTTTTTTGTGGCACAATGGATGAGAAGAGAGATTCACGATTTGGGGCTTTATAAAGGTCGTTTTTTCCCATAAACATTTTCTAAAATCAAATTTTCTCTCCCAAGTTTGTTTTCCCCTTCTACCATTTAGTTTTTTGTTTGCCCACAAATTATGAGACTAATGGAAATCCCATCTTGGGAATCCCACAGCCAAAACATTTTTATGCATACCCACAACTTGTGTTTTGATGTTATGTGTATCCTTGTTTTGGTCTGAATTGTTAGGTGTGGATGAAGACCAGAATTGGCTTGATAAACCTAGTGAAGAGAGGAACCTCGCAAAAAGATTGAAAGGGGTTGGCTAATATTCTATGAACAACTGAGAGAACACTAGATTGGGAGGTATAGCCTGAGGGACTATGTAGCAGAGAAGGGAATACTTCCTTGTGCTGGGTGTGTAGGTATTATGGAGGCCAATCTAGATATATATTGAAGAGGTGTCCATATCTCTATTTTTGAGCTCACTATATTAGTAATTATTCCTTTCCACTGCCTTAGCAGCCTGATAAACCCAATTGTGGATTGTCTTGGTTGAACCTTGGTGTGTATTTGGCTATTTGTGAGCCTGTTGTTATCTATTTCACTATGGAAATCATTCCCATCTTGGGGGTGGCAGTTGTGTTGAGATATTTATGAGCACAACTAGCCTATGGTTGTGTGGAACAATGCATCGACATAGCTAGTTGCTCAGGGAAACTCATTTTCAAGATAAGTACTATTTTTTAATACTCCTGCAATGTATTTTTTTTTATGAATTATTATGAATGTATTGAATGAGATTTACTTCCGATGTAGTTTATTGTATTATGCATCTGCATATGTCTTTTACTTTCAATTCATTTTTTTTTTTCTTATGGGGCTAGATGCCCGGTTATGGAATCATTCACTGTGTCCTCTCCATGGTGAGATGGGAGGGGACGTGACACAATTACAACATCAACTGTAGGAGCAAGGAGAGAGAGAATCTTCAGAAACATCAAGGTGATACATCTATACGTCATTGGAATTTTTCAACAATCATCAGCAACTAGAACAGTTACTAGAACATATTCAACATATTCAGTACTGGAACATCAACTTCTACAACACTGAGTCTTCATATTTAATATTCATCTTTTGAAGCATTCAAACACTCGATCCTTTGTATTTCTTTGATCGTTGGATCCTTTGGAGCAACACTTGATATTCATCTTCTTTCAGCACTCGATCACTTGATCCTTTGCAACAACACTTTCATCTTCATCTTCTGTAGCACTCGATCACTCAATCCTTTGCAGTACTCAATCGTTTGATCCTTTGCAACACTTAATTGCTTGATCGATTGCTTGATCCTTTGTAGTAACACTTGCTCTCTCAATCAATATCATCATCAGCAGCAATATAACCTATAGTACACATGATCCACTTACGGGATGATCAATTACAATCACTTTAGGACATATGTCCAAGGATGATGCAATCCTGAACCACTTGCAGGACGATCAATCCCACTCACTTTAGGACATAAGTCCAAGGATGATGCAATCCTAAGCCACTTACGAGATGGTCAATCTTTCTCACTTTAGGACATAAGTCCAAGGATGATGCAATCTTGAGCCACTTATGGGATGGTCAATCCCTATCACTTTAGGACATAAGTCCAAGGATGATGTAATCCTGAGCCATTTATAGGATGGTCAATCCCTCTCACTTTAGGACATAAGTCCCAAGATGATGTAATCCTGATCCACTTACGAGATTGTCAATCCTTCTCACTTCAAGACATAAGTCCAAGGATGATGAAATCCTGAGCCACCTACAACATGGTCAATCCCTATCAATTTAGAACATAGTGTCCAAGGATGATACAATCCTACTACAACAATATCAAACTACTCCCCCATTTCTAGGAGAGTCCACATTATCAACCTACTCCGCTTTTTTCAAGGAGGGTCCATATCATCGACCCGATCATGCTTTTCGAGGATGGTCCATATCATCGACCTAATCCACCTATCTGAGGAGGGTCCATATCAATGACCCCCTCCCCCTTTCCAAGGAGGGTCCATATCATCGACTTGCTCCCCCTTTCTGAGGAGGGTATGTATCATCGAACTCCTCCCACTTTCTGAGGAGGGTCCATATCATCAACCTACTCCTCCATTCGAAGAGGGTCCGTCATCATCATCATCATTGTTCCTCCTTATGAGGAAGGTATCTTTGAACTATGAAAGCTTGTCTTGGAAGTATTCAAACTTTGTTATAGATAGATGCTTGGTCAATACATCAACAAATTTCTAATCGATACTCACATACTGAAATTTTATAGCTCTCTTATGTACCATATCTCATATGTAAAAATATCAAATTTCTATGTGCTTTGTCTTGTCATGGAACAGTGGGTTCACCGTCATCTTTACACAAATCTATTTGTCACATAGAATCACTATGGTATCCAAATCCATATCAAATAGACATGACATCAACTTCTGAAGCCATATGGATTCACAACTAGTAGGATAAGCTGCTATATACTCTACTTCAATTGTGCTAAGAGAAACATTGGACTGCTTCCTACTAAACCATAAGATCATGAGGTGCTCTTCCTGTATGAGGTACTACCAACCCAATTTGAATCTGTATAACCATACAGTATGTAGTCATGAACTCCATCATAGTATATTCCAAATTCTATTGTACCTTTCAGGTACCTCAACAAATGCTTTGCAGCTATCATGTGAAGATGTTTAGGTTTAACTATATACTGAATTAGGGTGTTCACAACAAATCATATATCTAACTTGGTATTCATCAGATACATCAATGACCCAATAATATGTATGTACTGAGTCACATCCACTAATTATGATGATTCATTGGATAACAAATTCAAGTCGGTATCCATGGGAGTGGCCATGGATTTACACTCCATCATATCAAATATTTTTAATATTTCCACATCATACTTTCCCTAGTTGAGAAAGATTCCTTCTGTCCTCTTCCATACTTCCGGGCCTATAAAATAGTGCATCAATCCAAGATCTTTCATCTCAACTTCTACAGCGAGATTCTTCTTGCATTCTACAATCTGTTTCTCATTTCCTTTTAGGAATAAGTCATCCACATATAGTAATAGTATAACAGGTTCATCACCCATAAATTTAAAGTAAAGGTTAGGGTCGGACTTACTTTTGGTAAAGTCAAATATCGTTATGAAAGTATCTATCCTTCCATACCAAGATCTAGGAGCTTACTTCAGTCTATGCAGATCCTTATTCAACTTACATGCATGAGTCTGTCTGTCTTCGACTTCAAATCCTTGTGGTCGATCTATGTACACTTCTTCCTCAATAACACCATTCAGGAAGGTTTTCTTCACATCCATCTGATGTAAATTCCACTTCATCGTGGATGCAAGTACCATGATGGTTATAATTGAAGTGTATCTTTCACTGGTGCAAATCTCTCTTCATAATCAATTCCCTCTTTCTGAGAGAATCACCTAGCCAAAAAAAAATTCTTGTATTTCTCAATACTTGTATCAGATACATGCTTTATCTTGTAGATCCACTTGGAAGATACCACACTCTTTCCTTCTAGTTTGGGAACTATATTCCAAACATCATTATTCATTGTTGACTGGTATTATTTCATCATTGCTTCTACCCATTCTCTCTTTTGTACAACTTCTTCATAACTGGTAGGTTCTTGATCTACAAGGTCACACATCAAAGATACATAACTGGATAATGGATTTCATCTCTTGCTTGTTCTTGTGGAGCCTTTTGGAGGTCTATACTTCTATGCTTCTTGTATGTTTTGTCTTACCCAACTAGGATTTCTCTTCCGTGATATACTCATAGTAGGAGGTTCTTTAGGTTCTAGTATATCATGATCCTCTAATGTTTCATTTTCAGGGGAGGGTGCAACTTCTATATTTTTGGAAGGTATATCTTCTTCATATACTTCTTCCTATTGGCACTTTATGGATCTCTTGAGTGTTGCTTCTTCATTAAATGTTCCATCCCTACTAATATCCATGTGATGGAATCTTAGGATGTATATTCTAAAAGCTTTGGATACTTCACAGTATCCAACAAATATTCCCTTCTTTTTGGAAGGATCCAACTTGGTTCTCTTTTCTTTTGGAATGTGAACATATACTGGACATCCAAATATTTTGATATGGATTACTTCAGGATTCTTTCCTATGAAAATTTATTCACGATTTTTAAATCCAAGGGCGCTGTGGGGTATTCTATTATGTACATAAGTTGTTTTTTCTTGCTGCTTCATCCCATAGATGCATAGGAAGATATTGATAATGTGTCATTGTATTCACTACTTCCATAAATCTCCTATTCTTTCTTTCTTCAACACCATTATGTTGAGGATTATAGGGAGTGGTTAGTTCCCTCTTGATTCCTTCTTCTTTACAGAAGGATTTAAATTCTTTTGAATTATTTTCTCCACCATTGTCGGTTCTGAGTATCTTGATTCTTCTTTCTGAGTGATTCTATATCAAGGCTTTGAATTTCTTGAATTTTACGAATACTTCATCCTTTGTTTTCAAGAAGTATATCCATGTCTTTCTTGAATATTCATCAATAAATGTGACATAATATTCATAACCACTCAAATATGTGGAGGGAATTGGACCACATACATCATAATGGATTAATTCCAACATACCTTTAGTCTTTGTTTCACTTTTCGGAAATGGATTCTTGACATTCTTTCCTTTTGCACATCCTTTTCAAGTGCCTTCATTATCGATATTAAAATGTGGTAAGCTTGTTACTACTTTTCTCACATAGGTTAATGCCTTGTGGTTGATGTGAGCAATCCTTCTATGCCATAGTTCACATGGGCTAGTGGTATCCTGAACAAGGGTTGTTTCTGAATGTCCCTTGAGTTTATATAATCCTTCTTCTTCTTCACCAATGACAATTGCATATTCAATTGATTTTCCTTTGAGGAGCATAGGTACTTGTCCATATATAAATGAAACCCTCTATCCTTTCTTATCTAATGAATAGATAGAAAGTAAGTTCTTCTTCAAACCTGGTACATATATGACTTCCTTCATCTAAATGGGGTTTCCATAATCAAACTTATAGCTTGCTTCACCAATACCTTCTATAGGATATTGATAGTCATATCCTATTGATACTTTCTGATGATAGTTCTTCTCTTCAAGTTCTGACATATTTTTCTTTTCTTCATTTCATGTTATTTGAAGCACAACTATCAATAATCCATGTATATTCTTTAGGTGTCACAAATCCAGAGAGTGAAGAGAATAATACATACTCTTCTGCATCTTCTTCTTTTTCTTGTTTTCTTCGAGGTCCTTCTTCTTCTTCTTCATCTTGAGATAGATGTGCATGATGTATTCTTTTTTTGTTCTTATTATATTCTTCTATCTTCAATGGACACTCTCTAGCAATGTGTCCTATCTTGTGACAATTGTAACATTGAAATTTGTAGAAGTATTTACTTTGACTATTTTCGATTTTCCTATGGAACCTCTTTGGAGGTCTAGAACCCTTGTGGATTTCCTTCTTGAAGTTAGGTGACTTCTTGCCTTTCTGGTATGGGTGGATAGGGCTTGATCATCTTCTTTCAGCAAAGCTTCTATATTGGCTACTCTAGCCTCCTCTTGGATGCAATCTTCCCATACAATGTCAAACTTCAAGCTTTCTTTTCTAGCACACATAGTTTGTATGAATTAAATCCTAAGGTCTAGTGAGACCATTGAGAGAAGTCATAACTAGTTCATATTCATCAAGGGAGCCTACATTGGCTTCTATATTTTCCTTAAACTGGAAGACCCTTGTGAAGTAGTCTTGGATGTATTCGCCTTTGCTCATCTTGGTACTTTTCAATTGAGTTCTCAGATTCATATTTATGTCGATGTTCCTTCCTTCATACATTATGGATAGGGAATCATACATTTCCTTTGGGATCTCTTTGGATCACATTTGAGGAATCAATTGATCTTTGATAGAATCAACAATGATCCTCATAGACCTAATCAGGTCCTTCTTGTGCTTCTCCTTATATTCATCTTCTTCTAGTTCTGCAACTTCTTCTTTGATTTACTTATCAATATCATTCTCTCTAAGAATGAGACCAATCCTATATTTCTGTGCTCGGAATTTTTCTATGCCTTCTAACTTGTCCTCAAGCTTATTGCTTGGGGCCATCTTATCTAGGAGGTCACTAAAAAATGAAATTTCTCAAAATAAAAATTGACCTTACCAAGAGATGTGCATGACTGAGGTGATTTGATTGGTCCACTTATTTTGGATATTCCAAATCTTCACCCTTCAAATTGTCTTGCAAGATTTTAGTTTTTGCAGTTTTTTGGTTCTCTAGTTTTCTGTAGTTTTATGGTTCATGGACAAACTAGAGTTTGGATTTCCCAAAGATATTCCCACTCAAAAAATTTGATCTAGGGCTCAATAGATGCGCTCTACATAGGCACAAATTTCTATGCAATAAGATCTTCAAAATTCCAACTTTGACAGAAACCCTAATTTCTTGTCGAAGGGAGAGGAGAGAGAGTTTCACCTTGTGAAAGTTGTTCTATTCAGGATATCTCTGATACCATGTTAATATTCCATATTATTAGATATATATCATTAGTATTCAATTCAATTTCATAACAATAGCATATTCAATATCTCTGAAAGAAACACAATCACAAGATAGACATAGATTTATCCTGGGAAACCCTAAAGGGGAAGAAAACACAACAAAACTTCCTCTATATAGATGTATCAAAAGTACAAAGATAAAACCCCAAACAGGTGCTCTTCCTCCTTTCTAGTATGTCTCTCTCTCTCTCTCTCATATGCACTATACACAAGTGAGCGTGTGTGTTCAAATGAGGAACACACCTCCTCTATTTATACTCTTTCTTACACTTGACTTTTTCCCTAATCAAGTTGGCCCCAACAAACTTACTTGATCAAATTCACCTAGGAAGACACAAAGAAATATTATATTATATTCTAGAGGGTTCTATTGACCTGATTTACGACTACCTCATGAATCTATGATGACCAAATACAATAGTAACATCCCCACTAAGGAATAAAACATCTCCCATGGGTTACATCAGTAAAATACATTTAGAATACTCTTTGAAGTTACAATATTTCAACATAGAGTGCCATGTTCTTTACATTTGTAGTAGCATCATTTGTTACATTATGATGATATACATATTCAAGGGTGTATTAATGAGACTTCTTTGAGCCACTTGAAGTCTTCATGTTTTCTTTGTTCCTTATTTGGTTTAGATTTTGGTGGAGGTTCATCATTCGCTTCTTGTATGAAAGAAAACATGGCTGATTATTATTTTGATGCATCTTACAATATTTTGGAGCAACATTATAGGACATGGGATCCTTACCTATGTCATTGTAACATATTTGATATGATACTTGATGCTTGTATGTGTGGGCCACATGATTAACTACTTACTTGAATGTATAAGCACTTCCATGATCCTTTGATGAGGTACCTTCTTGATGTACAGTTTTATGATGTAGGTATGTACTTTAATGATTTATCTTTTGTACTCATGATGTTTGAAAGGGTGCAATACAAGAAATGGGATCTGAGTATTGCTTGGTTTCAATTTTGGGGGACACAAGCAGTAGGGGATATTGAGTAACCACTTGAGAAGGTGATTGTAATCAAAGTAGAGAAGAAACAAGAATGGTGGTTCCTCTTTGAAACTTTCTTAGAATCTTGGAAATTCAAGTTTGGCAACTCAGTACCAACTTCAAACAATTATACAAAAGCAAAAAGGGTTGAAAGTTCAGAAAAGGTTTCCAAAAGATGGAGGTAAATACTATTTGTGCAAAAAAAAAATGATGTATTTGATTAATCCTTTTGACCATATTAGTGGCGATGTCACAAGATATATCAATATTCAAAGATCCACATATATTTACTTTTGTAAACACACAATTTTATTACATGAGTTCGACTACTCAAATTGCAGCTAAGGTTTGAAGAAAAGTTTTGGAAGGAAAGAAGGTTATTCAAAATCCATGTTTTAAATTTCTTGAATAAAATCAATATTTAGTGGGGATTAGTTCCATATCCCCAATTAAATAATTTCCAAATAAGACTACATGCAAATAATGTTCCACCAACGTACTAGTTCCCTAGGTTGAGATGGAGACATAAATTTTGTAATAAGGGGTTATGGGACCTGAAAGGACTTTATTTTACCATATTCACATTTAAATGGGTCACATAAATGATAAATTATAATAAAATAAGGTGGCATGGGTTTATGAAGACACTTGGAAGCTTGTGGAGCCTTTGGATGACTAGATTCCCCACACACTTGGCATGATATTAATCTAAATTCAAACACGTGGGTAATGTAATGTTATTGGAGGGTGATGTGGTGTAAAATATCATATAATTATCCAGGTAATTTGAATAGGTAAATTATACTAACTCCCATGGAAGAGGAATAGGATAGAAGGAAAGGTGTGCCACTTGGAAGGAGATCTCATGCACTCTATGACAAAAAATGATGAAAGATTGTATGATAAGTATGACAGATTTAGACATGACTGAATAAATATGAAAAATATGACATGAAAGGGCTGAAAATATCCACCAATAGGTGTAATTTTTTATTTATAGGCATCCATTCAAACTAGGGAAAGAATTGGAGCATGAAGAGGAAGACAAGTATCATGAGAGTTACTAAACCACTAAGATGAGTTGGAGGAATCCCATGGATGGAAATTCGAACTTAGGAGGCCTAATGAAGTTGATAAAAGGATTTAATGAGGAATTATAATATATTTGGATCATTTTTTAATTGTCCTTTGTCATTTTGGAGATATTTTTCTTGTCCATTACACGGTGAGTGTTCACTCTCCCTGCTTGTGAACCAATTTCGAGGGAGTTGGATTCCTTTCCAAGTTGGTTGATGGAGAGGCCATTCATAAATATAATTGGATATTAATTAAGTAGTTTTAGGTTTAGGTTTAAGTACCATACAATCAAATTATTATCTATTCCCCTATCCTATGATTCCTTCTTCTCCATTCCCTCGCACGCTCATGTTGAGGGCGCACTTGTTGTAGTGGTGCTTGCACTTTGATGAGTATATTTGGTTCCCAATATGTGAAATATGATGTATGGATCTGTAATATAATTTCCATATGATATGTAAGTAGAAATATCATAAATACATTTATGAAAGGCTTGCATTCCCATGCTCTTGAATGACTAGTTTTCTTGTATTTGGCTTCAATTTTGGAAAGAGTTGCATAACATATTTGTATGAGGACATTTATATGAGTTTGATGATTATGAGAAAGAAATATACGATGTATGGATCCATACTCTTATTTCCATATTCTCTGTAAGTTGAAATATCATAAATCCATGTGTGAAAGGCTTGCATTCCCATGAGCTTGAATGACTAGTTTTCTTGTGTTTGGATTCCGTTTCGAATGAGTTATATATCTGATATGTTTTAAGGAATGCCTCTGATGTTAAATGTTTTTTGTGAATAAATTTATATTATGTATATGGTATCCATTCATAATTTCATGTTATAAACTATTTCATGTACTTTTTATGAGTTAAAATGGAGCTAGCAATGCCATTTCCCCCTAAGCAATTTTACCTAAAGTTGTCATACAAATGTTGTACTTTATAACCAGTTTGAAGAAATAATAGAATTGAATTATTACATACACTTATGTATGATATTCATTCACATACTATTTACTCAAATTTGGGAGGTTCGTACTGCATTTGGAGAGACAAAAGTGTCATCTACCCTTGGGGGTTTTAACATTGGTTTCCTAGTGTTTTTGTCCTTCTTTCCGTATGGCCAAAAGAAAGTTTCAGAATCAATTAGAAACTTTATGAGAATTAATATTTTGAATTAGTACGTCCTAGTACCCCTAAATATATTCCATACAGAATTTGAAGTCATTTGGGTGCATTTGGGTGCAATTGGGTCAACTTGGGTTTCACTAGTCTAAAGCTATAAATTGGCCAAATTTGTGCAAACTTGAGTAACATGTAAAAATGAATTTTTTATTTGAAAATTGAGAATATGAGATATTTTAGTATGTTTTAAATCCAATATTATCTCTCCATAATAATTTTGGAAAGGTTTGGTGGTGTTTGGAACCAAACTAAGAAGGACTAGTCAGCCACATTTTCCTAGTAAATTTGCATTGTTTGGATTTAACCCAAAACAAGGTTGAAAAGTTACAAAATCAGATAAAAAGTTTCCATAAAACACCTTGGTATGTATTAATACTCACCATATAATTTCCTTTCAAATTAGAGACCATTTGGTGAAAGTTGGAACCCTCTAGAGTCGTGACTAGTTAAGCTTGAATTTGCCCAATTTGTACTTTTCTCTAAAATCCCAAGTAGGGACATTTCATTTCTATTGAATCAAGTATCTTGGAAAGGAAATAGATTACTATATACACATAGTAAATATAAATGGATATACACTAAAAAAATGATTATATATATCCAAGGAAACAATTTGGAATAAATATATTATATCTAGATGAAAAAATAGCATGTGGTAGAAAAATCAGGTCTAGTGTCATTTTTTTCATGGATACTGAAAGAGATTAAATTAAGATCAGGGTATTAATTGATGGTATGGAACTACACAATATATGGATTATAGGGTTTATATATTCCAAGGTTTAATGCCTTAATAATGGAATTTATTTCCGCACCCTTTATTTCTACTACTTTGCATCTGAGGAATAATAGCGAGCTATACTTATTGTAATCTGCTATACCAAAATCCTGTCACCATCATGTGATAAGACATTTGACATACCTACTTGCCCTGAATCTCAGCTTCTAGAGTGGAAACTAAATGGTTTTTAATCAATCTTACATGAAAATTCCAGCACCGTGCATACCCCTTTATCTAGGAGCGGTACCCTTGCTGGCACCGCCTTTCATCAGTTGTCCACAAGTGGTGCCACCACCCATTTCCCTTGGTCCATAGGTATTTATTACCAAAACCGCTATGTCATAGAAGGAGAAGTGAGGCACCTTGGTTAAAAAGGGAAAAAGAGAAGTTTCTCAAGGCTTCTATATGATAACCCTCATGCACTGCCTTATCCCTATTGTTGTGGGTTGGTTGAGCTCGAGATCCCTCATACTAGGATCTTAGAGGCCACCTCACCCACTAATTTCTCAACCATCTCTATCCATTAAAGACCTATAAATATGAGCTCATATCCATGGTTGAGGGGAGAACATTTGAAGGTATTGTTATGCTATTGGATTGATTCTTGGCCCAAGATCATTTGGAGAGAGCATAGAGAGCTAGATTCGGAGCTTTTGGGGATGAAGAGCTGGTTTCATGGAGATGCATGTCAACACTAAGGATTGGTTGTAAACTTATTCATATTTCTAATGCAATTTGATTTCTGTCCCACATATGATGTTGTTGTTGTGATTTCCCATATATATGTTGCTAGATTCCTTATTCACTAGCATTGATTAGTAGATCATATTCTAGTTGCTTCGATTCGTTTCGTGTTGAGATTTTTTGCAGGTACACAAGTGAACTGTCAAAGCCTTGTATTCCAGATAATATCTACAGCGTCTAGGGAGAGTATTCAACCTTTGTCCTCTATTTGTTCTGGATCTGAACCATTCAGACCTGTGGAACACCTTACTGTCTGCAGGAGGTGAAATATTCCAGCCAACAATATCAGTTGTTCTGATCTTCCTCAGTCTGCAACTCTTGTCCGAATCCAAGCTCCATTTTATTCAACTCTTTTCAGTTAGATCTACTTTCTGACTTGCATTATTTGGGTTTGAAATTTCCAGATCTGTTCATATCTGAGTCATTTCGGTCTTTTATGCTCTGTTTCCATACTCAATTCAATAGTATTTGCCCTGATCTAGTCTGTTTCTGACTTGATCTATCGTTCTCTTTGTGCTTGGATTTTTTTACAGGGAACCGCACATGTTCTGTTGGCAAGGAGCGGTGCCACCGCCTGAGTCAAGTTAGCCATACGCAGTGCCATTGCTTGAATACAGTGAGCAAGGAATGGTTCTGCCTCAAAACCACCTGTCAACAACTTCATCTATGCGGTGCTAGGTAGGCCCTGTTCCAAACTTTGCATTTTGATTTTTTGTGTGTTTTTGGCTTACTTTTTTATGAAAATGAAGTGTATTTTAAAAAAAAATGCTTCTTCACAGTCGGGAAGGGCCATGAATTGTGTATTCTGCAGACGCTTTGATTGTTGTATTCTTTATGCATTCAAAGAGAGTTTAAGTTTCTTGCATTGGATTTTGCATTATTTTCTTTGCTTGAAGCCTCTTGCTCTTTTTGGTAGATATTATTCATTGGAATTGGAAATATACATTTCATTTTCATATGTATGCCTTGGTTTGTTTTGGACTTGGAATGCATGAGTGATCCATGTTGTTTTGAGTCTTTCTTTGCTTGGGGTGATTCTCGTTTCCTTTTGCATGCTGATTTTTTTAGTGCTTGGTAGGAAATATTGGTTCTTCGTTTCCTTGTCTGTTTCAAAGAGAAGTTCTAGTTTTCTCTCTCTTTTTCTTTATTCACAAGTTTGTTGAGCGATTTTCTTCTTGGTTTGTGCATGATTGTTTGAAATTCTAGATCTTACTTTCATTGAGAAGAAACGTCTATTTAAACTTTGTGTGAATTAGAGTTAGATTTGTTTGGAAGCGTTAGTGAAATCGTCTTTCCATTGAGTTTTTATGCATCTTTTTCAAGAATGAAAAGATAGGAAACATTTTGATTTATGTTATATGCTCTCTAGATCTCTTTCTTATTTGCTTTGAAGATTGTTTGGGGTGTATTGATATTTCACTTTTTGTTTGAAAAGATAGAATTGCATTGGCATTTGGGTGTGCATCTTTGGGAAGAAAAGTAAATCTCTCTCCCCTTATTAGGTAGAATTTCATTGAAGAGGAAAACTTGCATTATCATATAGATCAGTGTGCATCTTCTTTAATTTCAAGTTTTCCCTCCATGATTCCACCTAAACGCACAAGATAAAATTAACGGTAGTACTAGGTTAAAACTTTTAGCAATTTGAGTGATAAGTTAGAGACATGTTTGGGCATCGCCAAGCATAGGATCTGTCGTTATTTGTTTGCATTACATCCCAAGACTCGCGTGGTTCTTCCACGTACCGTCAGTATATCAAACGGCCTTTCATGTACCCTTGAGTTATATAGAAAGGTACTTCACGTACTCTATTGTATATCGAAAGGCCCCTTGTGTACGGTTATGCATTAGACAACACTACTACCGATTTGAGCTCCCTCGTACCTTGCGTATATCGGGAAACCCTTTTAGGAATCCTCAAACCATCTGAGTTATCCTTTTGCCCTATCCTATGAGATTCCTGACTCTTATCCACTCCTTTCACATGTTTGCTTGTTTCTTTTAGTTTGAGTAGTACTTGCTTGTGCGTGGTATTTAGGGGGTTATTAGAGAGTTTAGAGATGACATCCTCATCTGGGACTACCACTCAAGAGGTCCCTTTCCAAGGTGTACCTTTTATGTTCCCTCCAAGTGAAGGTATTGGTCTTCCCTTTATTGCCACTCTAAATCTTCCTGGATTAACTATAGGATTACCGGTCTTGATTTTTAATCCGGTAATTCCTGTTACACCTAATCTCTCAAATGTCACCTCTCCTCCGAGAGGGGATTTACCTCAACCTAATCCTGCTCCTTCTTCGCCGGTTGTGGCTTCATCTCTTTCTTCTTCTTCGCTTGACCAAAGCTCTGTGGTTAGTAGTCATGTGGATAAGAAGAAGAAGAAAGGGAAGGGTAAAAAGAAGAAGGATAAGAAAGAGCAAAAGCAGCAACCATCTGCTCTTGATGGTGCTCGTTCCAAGAGAACACCCAAAAAACCCAATTTCCATTGTAAGCTTTGCAAGGGGGGCCACCTTTTTAAGGAGTGTTCCGATCTCTCCTATGTACAAGAAGAGTGGTATAAAAGATCCAAACTGTCTATGTCATCAACCTCTGATCATCATGTTGACGATACTCCCTCAACCAGTGACCCATTGGTAAAAGGTCGTAAGGGTAAAGTCTTGTATCCTTCTTTAATATGCAAGGCTATGCATTGTACTTTTCTTTGTCCAAGCATCGATGAAGCTTCGTTTTGGTTGGAAAATATTACTAATCATCAACAGGTGATTCCAACAAGTGATAGTAAGTTATCCATCAATCCCCCACTGGTTGACCAAGTGGTCCATTTAGATTTATCTGTAATTGATCCCACTCTTCCTTCGGAGAGTGAAGTGGTCGAGTCGATGTCATTTCCACCCGATCCCACTCTTTCATCAAAAAGTGTTAATACTGAAGTAGTCTCTTTGACCAAATCTTCGTCTTGTTCTTTTCTTCCAGTAGAGAATGAACTAAAACCTGCTAAAGTTTTTGTGCTTCGTTCTGATTGTTCTCAACAAGAGGAAATTCTATCTGTTTCGACAAAACCCTCCCCAAGTAGTGAGGTTATTTCCTTTGACTGGAGTAACCTAACAGAGTCTCGTCTTCATTCGAGTGTTCCTTTCCAGATAGTTGTGAATGTTACTATTAGGCGGATACACTATTGTTGACGAAGGGGCTTTTGTTAGTATTCTATCCTCAACTGCTTGGCAAGATTTAGGTTCTCCTCAGCTTGTGCTAGCCACCAATTAGATACTAGCTTTTAATCGAAGACCTACTGCACCTTTAGGGACCCTTCCTTATTTACCTATTACATTAGGAGGGAAAACTGTCTGCATTGATGTTATGGTGGTCCAACGTCCTTTAGATTTCAATCTGCTCCTTGGACGTGATTATGTTTATGCCATGAAGGCTGTTGTGTCCACACTCTTTAGAGTTATGCATTTTCCCCATGATGGGAAGATTGTGACCATTGATCAGCTTTCTTTTGTTACACCTGACCATTGCATTACTCCTAGTAATCAAACTGCCCTGAATGTGCCGCATGTTCTTGTGGTTCCTTCCCCTTCTTCTAGTTAACTTCTTCCCATCATAGGTAAAATGGGGGGCATGGTTCCAGCCTCTGGAATTCATATTGGAGTTAATTTTCTAGCTTTTATGAAATGGGGGAAACCTACCAACCTTTGGATATCATGTTGGATAGGATCAGGTTTGAGAGCATAGTTTACTTTTGGTTTCAAGCTCATTAAAAAATAAAACCACTCCTTAAGCATAGTTTACGCTTTTGGTTTCAAGCTTGCATAAAAATGAAACCATGTCTAGAGCATAGTTTACCCTGTGGTTTCAAGCTCGTTAAAAAATAAAACCACTCCTTAAGCATATTTTATGCTTTTGGTTTCAAGCTTGCATAAAAATGAAACCATGTCTAGAGCATAGTTTACGCTTTTGGTTTCAAGCTCGTTAAACAATAAAACCACTCCTTAAGCATAGTTTATGCTTTTGGTTTCAATCTTGCATAAAAATGAAACCATGTCTAGAGCATAGTTTACCCTGTGGTTTCAAGCTCGTTAAAAAATAAAACCACTCCTTAAGTATAATTTACGCTTTTGGTTTCAAGCTTGCATAAAAATGAAACCATGTCTAGAGCATAGTTTACGCTTTTGGTTTCAAGCTCGTTAAAAAATATAACCATTCCTAGAGCATAGTTTACGCTTTTGGTTTCAAGATTGTTAAAAAATAAAACCACTCCTTAAGCATAGTTTACGCTTTTGGTTTCAAGCTTGCATAAAAATGAAACCATGTCTAGAGCATAGTTTACCCTTTGGTTTCAAGCTCGTTAAAAAATAAAACCACTCCTTAAGCATAGTTTACGCTTTTGGTTTCAAGATTGCATAAAAATGAAACCATGTTCTAAGCAAAGTTCCAATTCTATGTCAAGCTCGTTAAAAAATGAAATAGCACCTAACCATCATGTCAGGTTCTGACCATCATGTCAATTTTTCCTGAGCAAAGTTCTTATTCTATGTCAAGCTTGTTAAAAAATGAAATGGATCTCCTCAAGCATATTTTACCTTTTGGTTTCAAGCTTGCATAAAAATGAAATCATTCTTGAGCAAAGTTCCCATTCTGTGTCAAGCTTGTTAAAAAATGAAACATATGCCTTTGAGCAAAGTTCCCATTCTATGTCAAGCTCATTAAAAAATGAAATAGATCTCCTTAAGCATAGTTTACCTTTTGGTTTCAAGCTTGCATAAGAATGAAACCATATTCCAAGCATAGTTACCTTATGTTTCAAGCTTGTGTAAAAATGAAACAAATCCCCTTCCCTTGATTCGAGTCTTCACTTTAGTGTTAGAACTTGAACCTTCACATGCCTGGTTCTTGTTCTTCCTACCCCCCTGGCGAACATTTTCACATTAGTAACCAGGTTTTTAGGTTGGGTATGGAAGAAGAATCGTCAGATGAAACAAAGCTTGGGGGCATGTCGAGTCGCTAGCAACCATGATAGGGGTAAGCTTCGTTAGCAATCATGATGGGGGCAAGATTCCAACCTCCGTATATCATGTTAATGGGATTTTTCAAGCATAGTTTACCTATTGGTTTCAAGCTTGCATAAAAATGAAACCAATCTCTGAGCATTCTTTCAACTGATCTTCGAGCTCGTTAAAAATAGTAAGTTGGTGTCGAGCTTACTTTTCATTTTTTGTGCTCTAGTTAAAACATGAAAAGTGGTTTGAGCTTAGTTTATTACTTTTTCATGCTCTGGATTCAAACATTAAAAAGTCTAATGGAGTTCTCTTTAAACTCTTTTCAGGCTCCCTAAATACGAAAAGATCGTCAAGCGATCTTGTCTTCTTCACGCTTGTTAAAGTATTTGAAGAGTCGTCCGTCCAATGGTAGGTTATCTCTTTCTCGGTTTGGATAGGACTATTTACGAAAAAGGAACACTCTAGCCAATCATGACTGGAAGAGTTCTCTAAGGTATGATTTTACACTTTTTTGGGCCTTAGAGACTAAATCATACGAAAAAGGACCCCCATGGAGTTTTCTTCTGTATTCGTTCAGACTCTTTAAACATGAACGATACCGAGTTTTCTTTTAGTGGACTTGTTAAATTAAACATTGAGAGACCTGTTTTAGGAACGAACCCCTCCTCTCTCAGGTTCGTAAAAGATATGAGACTGGACTTGTCTTCTGACAAGCTATATCGAGTGTTTGTTACCCTCTTTGAACTCGTAAAACCGAAAAGAGGCACTCATCAATCATGATGGGGGAAATGGGAAGGGAATCATTTTGTAAATAATGGCAGTTGTTTTTCATTACCTTTGAACATGGCACTTGTCTGCACAATCATGTCAGTCAATTGGGTATTCAGTTGATCTCTGTGATGATCCACTTTCATGAGTCATGTCAATCCTTTGAGTCTTTCAAAAGAATGCATTGTCCACTATCACATTGTGTATATCTGTCCTATTTAGTCATGCTACCAAGTCTTGTTGTCGTGCCTCCCAATGTTCAAAGGGGATTTGAAGAAGTCTTACCTCTGCAGTCTACATAGTCTTTATGTCAGTATCTTTGAGTCAGTCATATGGTTACTACATTCACATCATTCCAGAACTATGTTATGAGTTTTGTGTCGTTGATGTGGGACTCATAATGGCCCTCCTTCAACGAGACTATTCCTGTCGACATCAGCTCATCATCTGGGAAATAGTCTTAGAAACAATGTTTAGTACCTTGAGATCTGTATGCCTTAATGACAGATTCTCTCGCTCTCAACATAGGTTCACATCATTGAACTTTAATCGATAGAATCGACTGGGTGTTTGACGTCAGGACATCTATTCACACTCAGTAGATTGTACTAGAGTACCTTGGGAATCATTGACATTAATGGTGATCTCCCTCGCACTTGTTAACAGTTCACATCATTGTCCGGTAATCAAGTGGTTTCTGCCATGTTTGACTTCAGATCATTGTAATCACATGGATAGAATTGTACTTTGTGGAAGACGAGATGAAGACCCTGGGCATTTGTTTAAAAGCACTCATTTCTTTTTCCCCAGAGTGCGATGGAGTTTTGTATATCTAGCATGGATCCACATTTGCATGGTCATGGCTATGCCCAAATTTGCATCTGTATGACATAGATCTACGTTGTATGTTTGGTAGCTATGTCCAAGTTTGAGTCCTCTATCACATGGGTCTACGATGTATTCTAGTAGCCATGCTTGTTTATTCCACTCATGGATCTGCCTTGTATTGGTCTGCATCTATGAGTTTGGTTACTTGTGTCTATGAGTCAACATACTGAAGTACTATAGATGCCTACTTGACTACATACTCCGATTGAGCCAACATTTTCATCTCCTGGTGATGACTTGTTCTCAAAGATCTCGTTTATCATATCACTCTAAGACTGATGCTTTGGGGGGCATCCTGTTATACCAAAATCCTATCACCATCATGTGATAAGACATTTGACATACCTACTTGCCTTGAATCCCATCTTTTGGAGTGGAAACTAAATGGTTTTTCATCAATCTTACATGAAAATTCCCAGCACCACGCATACCCCTTTATCCAGGAGCGGTACCCCTGCTCACACCGCCTTTCATCGGTTGTCCACAAGTGGTGCCACCACCCATTTCCCTTGGTCCATAGGCAGTTATTACCAGAACCGCTCTGTCATAGAAGGAGAAGCGCAGTACCCAGGGTAAAAAGGGAAAAATAGAAGTTTCTCGAGGCTTCTAGATGATAAGCTTCGTGTACTGCCTTATCCCTACTATTGTGGGTTGGTTGAGCTCGAGATCCCTCATCCTAGGATCTTAGAGGCCACCTCACCCACTAATTTCCCAACCATCTCTATCCATTAAAGCCCTATAAATATGAGCTCATAGCCATGGTTGAGGGGAGAACATTTGAAGGTATTGTTATGCTGTTGGATTGATTCTTGGCCCAAGATCATTGGAGAGAGCATAGAGAGCTAGAGTTGGAGCTTTTGGGGATGAAGAGCTGGTTTCATGGAGATGCATGTCAACACTAAGGCTTGGTTGTAAACTTCTTCATATTTCTAATGCAAGTTGATTTCTGTCCCACATATCATGTTGTTGTTGTGATTTCACATATATATGTTGCTAGATTCCTTAGTCACTAGCGTAGATTAGTAGATCATATTCTGGTTGCTTCGATTCATTTTGTGTTGAGCTTTTTTGTAGGTACACAGGTGAACTGTCAAAGCCTTGTATTCTAGATATCTACAGCGTCTAGGGAGAGTCTTCAACCTCTGTCCTCTATTTGTTCTGGATCTAAACCATTCAGACCAGTGGAACACCTTGCTGTCTGCAGGAGGTGAAATATTCCATCCAACATAATCCAAATGCATGCCAAATGAAGGAATTACCTATGAAAAATTAATCAGCAAAGGCCCATGGTTATCACATATTGGGAAAGGGAATGTGATTGGTAATTTATCAAGAGTGATATTTGTATATTACCCTTCTTCACCATCTTAAATTTGTAGTATCATCGGTTATTTACATGATTGGTCACCTCGTGACACATATGAAATAAAATGTTTTCTTTCTGTTGTTGTAGTAGGGGATTTTCTTGGCCATATGGGCATGGACCCTCTTTCCATTATAGGTGATTTTACTTAAACATGAAAAAATAGCATCTATGTAATAAATATTGATTTATAAAGTATGACTAACTCTTTTTAACAACAAAATGTAGGCATTTGAGAAAAATATATATTGACACTAAGGATTAACTAGCAATTACTAAGTTTTAAAAGTATACTTTAAAATTTTCTAACACTAACTAAGATCCTGATATTTCTACTTGTATTCCATTGTATTACTAATACTGTAAGATTATCCCATAGGATCCATATGTCTCTCTTACAACATAATACCTTCTGTATTTGTTTTGGAAAAATTGATGCTTATATTAATATATGAAAAAACATAATATGATGATAGACTATAAGGAAGAAATTATTCATTTCTACCTCGAGGAAAGTAAGAATGCCCCTAGGTCATATTGAACCCTCGGATAATAATATCTTGCATCTCTTCTAAAGAGAGTGATTTTGAGTCTAAATGACAAGAAAACATGATTGGGTTATTAAGCAAATTCCTTTCCCAAAGGATGAAGAGTTACAACTTGAGATGGCTCACCTTTCTAGGTCTAAATAGATATCTATATGCATGAACACAATCCTAGAAAAATGCATGACCATGGATTAGACTCAAGAGAGAGGTGAAAGTAGTATAACACCAAGCCCTTGAACTCAAAGTTATATTACTATATTGGGATGCCAATGTGCTTGTTTGCTTATTTTAGGTTCTTTTTGTGATTTGCAAGCTCATAAGAAAGTGTTATTAAAAATTGTTAGAAAAAAATAAATACATAGAATATCTAGTTAAAATGGAATGGTTTTTAATTAGAAAGATATAGAAAATTCAATAAAAAGATAATTTTTCAATATCTAACAAGATTAAAAATATTATTTAATATTCCATAAAAAAATATAGTGTATCATTTAATGACTTTAGTGTTTAAAGAAACCGGCTAATCTATTTCAAATTATTTTATATATAAATAAATTTACTATGTATCTATATCTAATTATCAATTTTTAATAAAACATGTTAAACATCTATCTCTAATTATCAACTTTTTAAACATATATCTCTTGTTTATTTGGTTAAATCACAACATGAGAATGATCTAGATGTTAATTAAAGGTGAAACAATTTATATAATACATGTAAATACTAAATGAAATTTTGTTTTTTAACCAATAAAATTATAATAATTATTTTACGAGGAAAAAGTATTTTAAAATAAAGTATATTAAACATTTAATGGAATAATCAAATAAACTAATTATAATTATAAAACATAAATCACAACATGAGAATGATCTAGATGTTAATTAAAGGTGAAACAATTTATATAATACATGTAAATACTAAATGAAATTTTGTTTTTTAACAAATAAAATTATAATAATTATTTTACGAGGAAAAAGTATTTTAAAATAATGTATATTAAACATTTAATGGAATAATCAAATAAACTAATTATAATTATAAAACATTTTAAATTTTACTTTTATTAACTATTCGTGTATATAAATGTACATCTAACACTATTATATAAATTTACATCTATGAAATTTTTTTCTTTCAAAAAGGTTGTGATGACATATCATAGTGATAATTTTCTTTATCAAAGGCATGTGATATATCATCCCATTTTAAAACGAGTATAATTTTCTTTTTCAAAGAGCTTGCGATGACATATCATCCAACTTATTTATATGATAATTTTATTTTTCGAAGGAGTGTAATATATCATTCAATTTTAAAATGAATTTAATGTTTAACTAAACAACAAAAGAATTATTTATATGATAATTTTATTTTTCGAAAGCATGTGATATATCATCCAATTTTTAAATTAATTTAATGTTTAACTAAACAACAAATGAATTAGATTATCTTTATTTTTAAATAGATAGACTTGTATATTTTAAAATTTTAAGGTGGATTACTATTTATGTTTTAGATTGATTTTATGGGCCTCATCCAAGATTAAATGAGAATGAGACAATTGTACTCTCGAGATTGATTATATAGGTGTTGTCCAAAATTAATTAATCATTTCAAAAAAATAAAATAAAATAGATTAATTAACATGTGATAAGTACAGTTAGTGATAGTTGTAAAAATTAAAATTAATCTTCAACTATTCGATTATTAGATACAGCTACGAGCTTAACTCCATTGATTATTAGATACAACTATTAGCTAAACTCCAATGATTCTAGGACTATTAGCTTACCTTCAATTTTAATAACAGTTATATTGGATAACTATTAGATACAAATATTATCTTAACTCCATTGATTCTACAACTATTAGCTTAACTTCAACTCTAATCACTTAAGGCTTAGTCCAAGTGCATTTGGCATCTAGGAGTCTAGCTAATGTGTAGTCATGTAAGAGTCAAAATCCTAATAAAATCGTTCGAACTCCTAATGAAATCCTCAAAACTCCTAATAAACTCTTGCATCTCGTAGTTGGGCATGTTAATGTAATATGCCCTAATACCCAAAGCCCATAAATTACTCCCTCTAATCGCTTCCTTCTCGGAATACTCTACAGGGACATGAGACTTGTTTTTGTTTCTATTATCATTGGTGTTTGGTTAATTCAATTCCCATGAAGTATACCTTTGTTCAATTATGGGTTATTTGCAGCTTCCTAGCAATCATATTGGATGATTTCAACGAAGACTGCAACAATTATCATGATGTCTTTTCGGGGTACCTCTGTAACGACGCTGCTAAAGAATGTGAGACATATACCCTGTGTCAAGCTCATCCCCTTTACATGTCCCTCCAAAACATCAACACTCTCTTCAACACAAATTCGATCCTCATCACATCCTTGAGTAATTTGTCAGGGATACATGATTATTCGAAGCCTCTGCCCCTAGAAGAAGCAGTCCTCATTCCAATTTAGCACAAATGTTCGAGCAATTTCTCACAGGCAAACCTCACATACACTGGTTTAAAGATATCATCTACTATAAACTTACATTAAGTAGTTGTGGAAACTTATGTGTTTTGATATTAAAATACGCTGAGAGTCAAGCATATTTTATGGGATATTCAGTATTGATAATATAATATTCAACAACTCAACCAAACCAAGCAATATATTTACCATTAAGGCATCCACTTAGGGAACCTCTACACATGTGTTCATAAATTAGCATAAGCTCCATGCACTCATTATAGTAGCTTCGTAGAGATACCAAGTGTTTATGATGAACTCTAGAAAGAAGATCGACCTATTTACCATATGGGACCGCTTAGAAGAAATTTATTACACAACATATAGTTTTTTCTTTTAGGTGTCAAATGCGAGTATCGAGAGATCACAAAAATTGAATTATATTACGTTCATTCACAATCTTAGAATTGCCTCATTGAAGAATGTCTGAACTCCTTTGGAGAGCAATGATAGCACTTTTACTGCTACGCAATCTCCTTCCCCCAACTTAGAAAATAAAATTGATCCACATCCAATTTGCCCAGCCTTTGCACTAAAGTTTTGAGTTGCTGCCATAATTTATTGTTGAGAAAAGATGGGAGTCATCGTCGGATTTGGAACCATAATCATCGAGTGATTTAAGAAATATGGAATAACAGTCTTAGGTAGTCTATGAAATATGGAATAACAGTCTTAGGTAGTCCACGATCTCTCATATCACAATATAAATTCAAGTTTTTTCCTATCACCATATTCCGAAAATTTCAGTTACTTCCCTACGTTCATTTACATGACATTTTGTCCTTGATTTCTTTCAATATGTAGCAATATACACCATCAATGTTAAATGTTAAATTGATTATTAAAGCTGATGGAATTTATTCCCATTACAACCTTATTTTTCTATTTTCGTAGATTTGACAGAACCATACAAGCACTTTTGGGATTGGTGATAAGTTCCATGAAATTATTTGTTATTTAAGTATTCATTTATCAATTACTATTATTTAGTTATCAATTATCATATATGTTTTTATATTCTTCTTTTTAGTTATATGTCATGAATGGTTAGTTAGGCTGCTATATCTTAGACTTTTTGGGTGGACTACTATCTATGCTTTTTCATGAATGAGACAAGAGTACTATGGGATCAATTATTAGATACAACTATGAGCTTAATTCCATTGATGATACAACTATTAGCTTAACTTCAACTTCAATTAGGACTTTTACTTGAACTACACTTCCTAATATATTATTTTTTAAATTAATTGTTAGGTACAACTATTAGCTTAAATTCAACTCTACTCATTGTTATAATGGATAACTAATAGATATAACTATTAGCTTAACTCCAATGATTTTACAACTATTAGCTTAACTTAGGTAATAAAAAAACTATTAAATGAACTTGTAGTTGTACACCATTGACTCTATCTCTTAGTCTAAGTAGTTGTACCCCATTGACTCTATCTCTTAGTCTGACTAGTTGACCTGCATCGCAGTGTGCTTTGAGGGTGATAGAGCATATTTCAAACATATTAATCTTATTAATATGGTTGTTGCTAGTTAACATTAAGTGACCACAAATAACTATTCTATTTTCACAATGGAAAATCTATTTTTTGATATTTTATTAGAATTAAAGAAAACAATAACTTTTATATCTTTTGGGAGTGAAAAAAAATATTTTTATAAAAAAAAATCTTTAAAAAAAAATATCTTTATACAAAATCATAATATCAAAACATAAAAGTATGAGTTTTTTTTCCACCAAAATCAACTTATCATTAGTGAAATATCAAAACATAAAAAGTACGAGTTTTTTTTCAGCCAATCATTAGTGAAAGTGAAAGGCTTTCATGAGTCAAAGAGCCATGCCTAAATCATAGAAATGAAAGACAATAAAAGATATATTGAAAGTGAAAGGGTTCCTTGGATGACCCAAAGAGCCCTCCCTAAATCACAGAAATGAAAGACAATAAAAGATATAGTGAAAGTGAAAGGGTTCCTTTGATGAGTGAGAGAGCCATGCCTAAATCATAGAAATGAAAAACAATAAAAAATATTTGTGGAACTTATCCATGTTTACAAAATATAGATATTAAATATCTATAACTTAGACTAAAAATAAAAAAACATACTTCAAACATACTTTTAAGTATAGTAATTTTCACGGTAAGTAAGCCATGCCCTTTGATGACCGGAGAGAACTTATTAAAGTTGAATTGAGACATTCGTTTGACAGCCTTTCTCCGGATCATGGTTATCAGGGGTAGAAGCACACCCGCTAACCCCTACACTAGACTCTGATTCCATATAGACTTCAGGGAGAGGAGCTTCCCCTTCCAGTATTCGACACACTTGCCGTATCCCCAGCCTTGCCTTCGGCTCGGTGTTGGAACACAATAATCCCAGTTTCAACACATTCTCCATCTCAACCGCGTCGTATTCATTCCCCAGCTTCGGATCTGCCGCTTCTAGCAAACTTCCATGGCTGTACAGCATCCAGATCCAGTCCACCAAAAACTGTTGTTCGGCGTCCGTGGATAGGTCCACAGGCTTCCTCCCGCACGCTACTTCCAACAGAAGAACTCCAAAGCTGAATATGTCCGAGTCTGGCGTGGCCTTTCCAGTCTTTGTGAGCTCCGGCGCAATGTACCCTAGCGTTCCCACCACACAAGTCGTTCCAGGATTCTCGCTGTGTTCATATAGCCGGGCGAGGCCGAAATCCCCCAGCCGCCCGTTGAGCTCCGAATCCAGCAGCACGTTGCTCGACTTGATGTCTCTGTGGATGACCCTCTTCTCCCATTCTTCGTGGAGAAAAAGCAGCCCCGCTGCCACGCCCTTCAAGATCGCGTATCGCCGAGGCCATGGCAGGATGGTCTTCGGGTTCCCAAATATGAGTTTATCCAGGCTACCGTTGGGCATGTAGTCATAAACGATGAACAGCTGCTTTTGCATTCTGCACCACCCCCGCAGAGGAACCAGATTCCTGTGTTGCATGCGCCCCATGGTCGAGATCTCTGCCACAAACCCCTTCATTCCCTCCGAGAACTCTTTAGTTATAGATTTTACCGCGACTTCAAGGCCGCTACCTGGGAGAACGCCACTGTAAACCCTGCCGAAACCCCCGTGGCCCAAAACGTTTTCATCTCGGAATCCCTTCGTGGCGATGTTGAGCTCCCTGCAAGAAAATCTGTGGGGCCAGAACTCACGCTCCCATTCTTCGATTGTTTCGATCTGTTGGGTTCTTTTAAAATACACGGCCGCAACAAGCACAGACAAGAGAACCAGTGGGGCCACTGTAACGCCAGCTATCCATCCCCGTCTCGTATGCTTGGAATACATTTTAGCAAACGAAGGGAGACGCGAGATATCGAGGGGAGCCGCCGTGCCTTCTGTAGAGAAACTCCACGCGAAGACGTAATGGTCTTCGACAGAATTCCCGGTCGCCGCTGAAAAGCCAACGAACATCTCTTCTTGCAGAACGCTCTGCAGATCGATTTTCTGAGATATGAGTGGTTTCTGCGGTCTCGGCAATCCTGCCAACGTTATGGTAACGTTGAGTTGGCTTCGCAGATTGTCATATTCGATCCAGGCCTGTATATTGTTTCCGCTCTGGAGACTGAGTTCATGGAAATCTTTCCCATTCCAATATCCGGCGTGCTCGGTGGTCACCGACATAAAGTTGTTGATATCCACGCCCACGTGATTGTCGTCGGGGTCGTCCAATTCCACACCCCGGGTCGTATCGAACTCGACTGCGAACAAGTGATTGTATGGCTGCCCGTTGCTGGTAACGTTGAGCAAGCCCAGATACTCAGATGCCTGACCGCCCATGGGAGTTGTGTAGGGCGAGAAGAAGAAGGCTATTCCGCACCCGCCAAAGTCAATATGGGGATTCACCATGCTGAAAATGAAGGTAGTGCTGAAGGAGGAAAGCGTATCGTTTCTTTTCATCTGCACGGGAGTTGAATACAGCGCCCGCCCGACCACCCAGTGCGTGTGATTTGTGAGGGCTACCGCAGAATGGGAACGAATGAGTGAAGCACCCGCCTCCAAGATCAAGTCGGTTCCATTGAATCTGTCATAGACAAAAGTGGTAGGAAACACTGGTATAGCAAGGGAGAAGAAGGCAATTAGGCTGACGCTGACGCTGCTGCCTACACAGGGTGTTAGCGAAACGGGAAGGACACGATTTCTTCTCCCAGAATCCATCTTATTATTTTTCTTCTGGTCGTTCCATATATTATGAACACACATATATATATAGTAATACAACATAATGTTGAATATATATAGTAACACAACATAATGTTGAATATATATATAGACACAGAATATTATTTTTTCTTACATATGGTCGTTTCATATAGTATGAACACGCCATAACATTACATTAAATGTATATCATGGACACAGTACTCAATATATATCGGTATCAAAAACGTAAGGAAAAAGTCGAGAAAGTTGGTCGGATAATTGTTTTCCACGAAAAAAGTGTTGAGATAGTAGGTTTTTATAATAATTCATTAACTTTGGATAATTATATCATTTAAGTATAAATATTATCTCTAAGCGTTTCCCATCCACCACTAACCTTAACCTTGATGTGAGGTTTACTTGACTCATTAATGATATCAACAACGTAAGGAGCAAGTCGACCATAAAATTCCCACCAGAAAGTCAGTCACGTACGTAATCGTTTTTTTTTCCAGAAAATGCGTGTTGACAATTTTTTTGTTGTTTATATGGTGAACGTTAATCGTTGTTTTTTTCCACAAAATGCGTGTTGACATTTTTTTTTGTTGTTGTTGTTGTTTATATGGTGAACATAATCGTTTTTTCTCCACAAAATGCGTGTTGACTCTTTTTTTTGTTGTTTCTTACATATAATGAACATGATCGTTTTTTTTTCCACAAAATGGGTGTTGACATTTGTGTTGTTTATTACCTGTAGTGAACTCCAATTGAAAAATATCACAAAAACAATAGAAAAAAATAGTCCCAAGAAACTAACATTCCACAACCACAACCATATTCAAGTGTTTAATAGTCTTCACAACCATATTGAATAGTTGTACACCGCCGCCTTGAAAGCACCCACTCCTCAAATTTCAAGTTAATCTTCACTAATAGGGTTAGCCTTAATCATCCGTGCTTCAAATTCAAGTTAATTTTGAATTAAAATTGTTGATTGCCTGGTAGGGTTTATAGTGGGAGTTAGTTTGAACTTGCGAGGTAATTTTGAATCTGCCACGTTGAGAACAAAAATGATTAAAGTTTAAAGATTAATCATATTTGTTTTATCTATTATATAAATATGTAAATATTACTTTTTATAGATAAATTTGTTAGAAATAACTTTAAACCATTGTGAAAAGTCAATAACATTTTCACTAATAAATAAGAGAAAGTCTTTAAATAAGAAAAAGTCTTTATGTATGTAACATCTCGAAAATTTGCAAAATAAAAAAAAATTATTTAGAATTTCCAAGAAATTCATTTAGATAGATGTTATTACTCATCCTTCTTATAATTCAATCACACTCTTTTATCGAGTCTATGTTATTTAAAACATAGTCTGCATACTTTACATCTTATTATTAAGTCTTTATACTACCATCGTCGATGCTATGTAAATACTCTTAAGTCTTTATACTACCATCGTCGATGTCTTTATACTACCATCGTCGATGCTATGTAAATACTCTGTTGGACACTATATGGTGACATTAATTTGTTTTGAAAGTTATATACTGATTATGGTCTTTTTCATTTTTGCTTAAGATCTATTTTAAAGGGCAAGGTTTATGGTCTTATTTAGTCTTTACTACTAATACATGAACCTTTAATTTCCTATTAGGCATGTGTTTGGGGTCGTCTTGTTTTTGGGAAATAGTAACCCATACTGGAGCATGGCTTTAGATCTTTATACTAAGTGCTTATACTCCATCTACCTCACTCCATCTACCTCAGCATACTAAAGTCCTAACTTAAAAACATACTAGCATTATGTCTACACATACTTTAGAATTTGTGACACTTCACCTTGGATAGGAGATGTCATGGACTTTATAATAACACTTGCAAAGCCTAAGTAAAGAGCTCCTGGGCAGGAATTCTATACACAAAAAGTGTGACAAGACGTCATTCAATCCTTTGGACAGATGTCGATGAAATGAAAGTGCAAGGGTTGCGACTAAGAGTTGTTCACATGCAGCCCATGTGACTGCATTAACTCCTCAAGATGGCGGGTATTGGAAGGATTTCAAAACCCTAAGGTTTTAATATGTCCTGAAGATTTTACTTGTCCTTTCAGAGGAGTGGCTGATAACTTCTTTTCTTCGCATCATTCCTTCCATCGCTCATTCTGGTCAATTTACAGTTTGCAAAAAGGAGAGGAAGGAGCCAACGGCCTTGCCCCTCAATCCTCTTTAAAACGGTCCAATCTAAAGCATCATGCCGATGGAGTTATCGTTCTGGTGCCAATCAGGTTGAATCTTTTCAACGCCGATGAGGTAAATGTCTCCACTGCTCTGTCATTTACAGAAAAAAATTATTTTAAACATAATCTATCTAAAATAAAACATTATTTTAACTTATGTATCTTATTTATGTGTAGGTGGTTTCCTGGTTGGCCTTCTGTAATAAAAACTTCTTGGAAAAAAGCTGGCCGCAGAGACTTTGCAGCTGGTAAAATCATGGCTTCACCCCTTTGAGGATTTTGTGGATAAAACGTAATATCTTGAGGTGTATACAAATTTGTAAGTTTGGGTTTTATCCCCTATGCCTGAGTGTTGCAGATGAAAGTATGTCTGCAAGGGTAAATCCAAACTTTGTGGAGTTTTTGATTATGCCACATACTTCTGGTTTTGAAGTTTTATTTCGTTATAAACTTGTTTTTACTAGGGTAAGAACCTACGAAGATTCGATACTGTAATCTCTGATATAAAAAAAAAAGGTTAAGTGACTATGTGAAATAAGACCTAATCTTATATGTGTGCTTAACGCCATAGCCATGGGGCATCCTCTCCCCACCTGACTATCAACTTGAAAGTGACATTATTCCTTTGGTAGTTAAGCTTCCATGAGGGTTTTTAATACTGAAATCTTCTCACTTAAGCAAGAACGTGACTATGGATCTCTCTCTCTCTCTATATATAGACAATACTGCTTTGTGTAACACTATTCTATAACATCGAGTTTTCTTCTACAATGTGTAAGGTTATAGAAAGAGGTCGTGAGGCCTTAGTGTTATTTTGCTCATATTTATAAAGGACCTTAAGGTCTCTCTTCTGTAATTCATGTCGTATCTTGGAGTCACTAATGGTTGTTCTTACGGTTGAGACTCATGAGGACTTATAAGCCTATGAACATGTTAAAAAAACTAGATAAGAAGAGCTTTGAAGCTACTGAAATGTTTTTCCAGCTTGTTTAAAGGTTTAGAGTTTGTATTTAACTATACGGTCAAGAATTTTCCTACTGTCGTTTTGATTGAATAAAAATAAAATCTGTGAGGCCTTTATTACTGACGTCCATAGCTAGCAATGTTTTGAGGGTTTACAAAAATAGTTTCTTGATTAAAAAAATTTGCAAAGGCCGACGAGCCAACTGTCAATAATTATGAATGTTTACCCTTGTTTACTAATTGCAGTTGAACTTAGCGTCTGCACTTGATGTATAATAAAACTTCAGTTTTAGGGTTTCGATAATTTATTTATATACTATAAACGACTGTGAAAACTTTTAACCTGTAATAAATATGTTGAGGAAGGTGAGATCTGATCATTGAAATACTCAGAATTTTCAGTATAAGTTCTTTTCTTAAAAAACTTATTTCCTAAAACTACTTTCCCCTATATATAATAAAAGTATCAAAGAGTTATGTTCTGACTTCGATTCATTATGTTCTGACTTCGATTCATTAATTTCCTATGTATATATATGTATTTATTTGTTCTTATATCTAACTAATTATATTATAAAAGTTTATCATATATTAGCTTTTATTCTCACGTTACTATTTCTTCGTTTATATTCATTTCTATGAGAATCTACAATAATTTCCTAGTCACTTCCATATTAGTTTTAACCATACTTGCATTAAAATATTATGACTATCTTGAAGACAATTTGTAATTTGGGTTACTATTCTATTGGATCAACAGTTCTAAGGTTTAGTTGTTTTGTTTTAAAAGTGTAAGCCTTACTCTGATTAATCAGTTTTGTTCAAAATAAATCCAATAAGTCAAGAGACTCTTTGAGATTTTATTCTGTAGATAAATACTGCAGAAACAACACCAGTTTAAAATCGGAATCATGTAACTCAACAAATCACTTTAGCTATCCTCTCATCAAATTGTTTGTGTGCCTGACTTTTCAGTTTACATCATTCACAAAGTTCATTCTCTTAGAAAATAGACTAAGTAGTGAGCCTCCTGTTCAATTTGATGGCTTATATAAGATTTCCTAGGTATTTGGGTCAATTTTGGAATTTAATGAGCTACCCAACTCAGTTCCCCCTCTTAGGGAACATGACCATGTTTTTAGGGACCATGCTCTTGCAACAGCTAAAAAGTGAATGCTACTGTCACCACTTTTCAACCAACCTTGTACAGCTGCTCCTTAGTCCTAGTAGGCAGTGAACACTCATTTAAAATTCTCCCCCGAATATGTGTCTCCTTTTATTAATTATTAAAATAAATAATTCTTTAATTACAGTGATCCTTGACAGACTTGGTATTAAACTTTACAATAAAAATTAACATAATGTTTTTGCTGAAATAAATAATAAATAAATTTTTTTTCTTCGAGTTTTGGGTATGTTACAATGTATCACTTTGCAGAGTAAATAATATGTTCATAAATGCAATTTGTGTGGGTTGAAAAGAACAACCCAAAGAATCCAAAGGCCGTACAAGTCCTTTCACATGTATCATGCTCACCAAGTTGTCAATACAGTTTCAAAGATAATAATTCTTTTTTTTAACTTAAAATACAACTTTTGCTATTCTATGGGGAATCAAAGGGCTTACTATCCTTAGGAATGGACTGAGGGTCGATGGTCCTCCATCTTATGGGTACTTATTCCTTCATGCCACTGTTAAATACAATAATTTAATTGGGGCAAGAAATTCAATTGGGGGCAACAAGTTCGAAAGAGGGCTTATGTGTATGCAAAGTTTTTTTTTAAGTGATGGTATATCTATTGAAATTTTTTAGTGGTGAATTATAATGGTCAAGACTTAAATATTTAAGAGGAGAAATTTCAATAAAATACATAGAGATTTAACAATACTATTGTATCATTTACAAAAGTTGAACATTGGTAAAAAAAATGATAATCATTCCTCCAAACCACTCAAACTACATTTAATGGATACTAAAGTAAAAAATTAAACAAAGATATTTTGTTTTTTTTTTAAATACAAAATTCAAAACAGTTAATATCACTTGCTTAAACTTTTCTTAAAATTATTTGTTCAAAACTTTACTAAATAAAAAAGTAATAATAATAAAGAATGTGCACCCCTTATTTCAATGCTCAAAATCTTACACTAGTCAACATCTTACACCATTACATGAGAGCCTACTAAATACACCCTCAAAATATATATAACTAGAGGGAGTTGTTTGGTGAAAGACAGTATGAAGCAAAGCTAAGGAACGAAGGAAAGGATAACTTTTTCTAAAGTTTTATATGTCCTTTACATTTTAATTTTTTGGGTCACAATGGTGATAGATGAAGTAGATTATGATTCTACCACTCCAATAGGACTTATTTTCTCTTTCTCCCACAAGTGGCGAACTCACAAAATAAGGTGATGTCCACTCCCACGCGTGAGAGACAAAGGCCCTGTCTTAAAGAGGACAAATCAATAATATCTAATAAAGGAGGCAAGTTAAGAAAACGTACAGGAGCCAAAGCAAAAAAATACATAGCATCCTTAACAGTAGGGAAGGACATTTCAGTAACATAAATACCTGAATACCTCTCGTTGGCACTGGTAGGACGTTTCTGCAGGAAATCAGTCGATGAAGCTGCTCTTCGGAGGTGGATGGAGATAAACTAGAGTCCCCACCCGCGGCAGTTACTAGAGCTCCATATTCTCTCTCGAGGATAGATTTTTTTTCGGGTCAAGACTGAGGCAGAAAGGCAGATACTGTTAAAAAACAATTGGCAATGGGGGACTTCAGGATTAATTCTTAAGAACTGGAAGGTGGACTTTGATGCCAACAGGGAACCTCAGAACGTGCAGAAGATTTAGGCCATCCTGCCAAGCCTCCCTATTAATTTTTGGAAAAAAGAGACTCTAGAGGCAATAGAATATAAAATTGGAAAATTCGTAGCTTTGGAAGAAGGATGGGAGCAGAAGGTGCATAGAAGGTGTGCCAAAATTCTAATCGAGGTATATTTGCATGATGGGATGTTCAAGGAAATTCATTTGGAGCTTCATGGGAGCCTGTGAAGACAAAGGTTGGACTACTAGAACATTCCATTCCAGTGCTTTTCCTGCAGACAGGTAGGCCATATAGTGTGGGACTGTCCGAATCCAGAATGCAGCCCGCAATAGCTTAGGAGACAGTGGGATAAAAGGCCAATTCAGAACGAAAAAAGGAGTGATGCAAGGTCAAAAGATGGCGAGCAAAGAGATATCTCGATAGAATAAGGGTTACCTCATGCGCTCCCTGGTAAGATGGAAATTTCTCATGTTAATTCTACACCCGTCAATAATGTAAACATGTTGTGCCATGAGAAAACCCCTCCCAAGACATTTGTTCCTCATGCTAAGAGTAAGGTGGTATCTCCTGTCAAGGAGATGAGCTAAATATAGCCTACATTCATCATGTGGTTGGAAAACAAGGTGGTTACACTGATTAAGTAATTGACGGACACTTGTATTAGTCCAGACAAGGGGGAGAAAAAGGTGGCGTCCCCTAAGGAAACTCCTTCTTAGATTAAGCATAAAATCTATAACACGCGGTCTAAAGTGATGGAAGACAAAGAATAGGTTTCATCATGAAGGTTAAAAATAGACAAGGGGACCAAGGTCACAGTAGGAAGGAAATCTCATATAGCGATAGCCAAATCACAAGCTGAGGTGGACATAAACAATGGAAAACAAGCTACGATTGGTAGGACCCTTATAGAAGGGAAGGCCCAGACTAGGGTCTCATGATGTTAGTTCTATCCTTCAATGCAAGGGGGTTGGGGAGCTCCCCCAAATTAAAATCTCTCAAAAGGATGGTCACAAATTTCAAACCTGCGATCATCTTGCTCCAAGAAACAACCGTGGAGGGAGAAAAAGCCAAGGAAGTTTTAGATCCATGGCTCAAGAGCTGGAACTTTAGACACATTAGTTCAGAAGGTCATTCTGGGGGTTTGATAACCTCCTGGAATCAGGATTTCGAGGAAATAGCAGAGGTTAAGCATAATACAATGCTTAAACCAGTCCTCAAGGAGAAAGCCACAGGAGAAACCTACACCCTATTTAATGTTTAGCCTTATCAAGACCAGAAAGGGTTTTGGGAGACTTTCTTCTCTTCAGGAATAGTGGAGCTAAAGAATATGATACTCGGAGGGGATTTAAATCTAACACTATTAGATAAATAAAATTGGGGTTCGTTATCCCAAAATGAAGACATGAGCTCTTTCTTTGCTATGCTCTTTGACTCGAAATATCTGGTGGACATTCAACCCCTAAAGCTTACCTCGACGTGGAGGAACAAAAGAAGTAGGGATCAAGCCATTTCCAAGAGGTTAGACAGGTTTTTTCTTTCCAAAAATTTTCTTTCAGGGTCTTTGATTGTTAAAACATGGGTAGAAGTAGGAGGCCTATCTGACCATCTCCCAATCCTCCTTCAAATCCAAAACCCTGAAACGAAGCTGATGGCCCCGTTCAAATTTAACCCTGCTTGGCTAAAGGAGGAAGACTACTGAAAGTTGGTAGGATACACCTCGACCCCGCTAGCGGTCACCCCTGGTATCACCTTCATGAAGCAGATGTCGGATAACCTACAAAAAATAAATAAGGTGACAAAACCCTGGGCAAGGGTCTACTCGGCTAATCAACAGAAAAAAATCAAAGAGATTGAACGGTCCTTGAAGGAGTTGTATAGTCAAAATAGTGTTGGAATCTTCACAGAAGAAGAATTGAAAGCAGTCAGGGACAAGTAACTAAAAGGACAAGAGCTTCTAGCTAGGGACGAGGAGATCTTAAGATTACAGAGCAGAGCAATATGGATCAAGGAGGGGGACAATAATACAAAAACATTTCATAATTTTTTCAACCAGAGAAGGAATATAAACATGATCTCAACAATAAAGGATATGAATGGGATATTGGTCAACTCTTTCAAAGAAAAATCAGAGGCTGGGGAGAAGTTTTTTAAAAACCTTTTCAAAGAACCAGAGGGTTGTAATATTTTGGAAATTCTTAAGGTTATCAACCTTTTTCCAAAACTGATAACTGAGGAAATGAACAATTTCCTGAGGAAGGAGGATACAGAAGAAGAGATGGAGAAAACAATTTACTCCATTCAGAAAGGTAAGAACCTGGGACTAGATGGTTTTACTATTAAATTCTTTCAGGGGTTTTTGGACCTAGTTAAAGAAAATTTATTAAAGGTGGTGCAAGAATCCAGAGGGTCAGGAAGGTTTTGGGAGCATTGAACTCCATGTTCCTGGCTCTCATCCATAAGAAACAAGACCCCACCTCCTTTGAAGATTTTATGCCTATCTCATGTTGCAATGTAATTTATAAAATAAATGAGAAGACTTTAACTCAAAGGTTGAAGCCAATTTTTAAATGAAATCATATCAGAAGAGCGATATGGATTTCTATTCAATAGGAAAATCCATGATGCGGTATCTCTTTCGCAGGAGAAAATCCATTCCATAAAGCGAAGTAAGAGCAAATCCTTTGCCTTAAAACTTGACCTATCAAAAGCTTATGACAGGGTTAACTGGACCTTTCTAAGATTGGTTATGATTCAAATTGGGATGGATTTAGAGACAGTCCACTAGATAATGGGATGTGTTCAGTCGGTGTCCTTCCCAGTACTGATTAATGGCTCACCCTCCAATTTCTTCAGATATTCTAGGGGCCTTAGACAGGGATGCCCTCTCTCCCCTTTTTTATTCTTGTTGATTGTAGATGCCCTAAGCAGAATTATCCACCAAGAAAAATGAGTAGGCACCTATAAGGGAATAAAGGTGTCTAATACAAAAGAATTATCTCACATACTGTTTGTGGACGATGTGATAATGATGGGAGAGGGGTCTTTGGAAAACCTAAAGGAAGCGGAACAAATTATGGATTTATATAAGAATGCAACAGGCATGCACATCAATGTTGAAAAGTCCATTCTCTCTGAAAATGGCTTCCCAAAAGAGTTGAGGAATAAGGTAAGCATCAATTTCCCTTACTCCTTAAAACCTATGGATGAAGGATTTAAATACGTAGGGTTCGTTTTCAAACCTAATGATTACTTATTTAAAGACTGGATGTGGTTGTACAAAAAAATAGAAGCTTGCATTGGGTGTTGGATTTACAAGTTCTTATCCAAGGGAGGAAGGCTAGTGCTCCTCAAGGCAGTCCTTCAAAGCATTTCGGTATATTGGGCCACCATTGCTTACATTCCTAAAGGTATCTTACAGAAGTTAAGGAAAAATTTCTTGTCCTTCTTATGGTCTGTCAACAAACATTCTAAAGGAATCCCCTTAGCTACATGGAAGTTACCAGCTAGCCCTAAAGACTTAGGCTGATGGGGTATCAAGAACCCATTTCTTTTATGTCAATCCCTGGGGGCAAAAAGAATGTGGTGCCTAATCAAAAACCCTAATTCCTTATGGGGGAAGGTCTTAATCTCCAATACTACCCCAATGGGTCCATCCAAGCATGGATCAGAAAGCAAGATAAATCATTCAAGAATGGGTCCATTGGTTGGAAATTCATGGTGCTAGCCTTCCCTTAAGTAGGGAATTGGTTGGCATGGTTGGTAGGCAATGCGAAAGAAGTTTGAGTGGGAGAAGACCCTTAGTCAGGAGAAGGGGAGAGCTTCAAACTATCGGAAGGCCTAGTCACTAAAATAAGAAGCCTAGGAATCTACACTCTAAACTAAGCTTTCTCTATCTCATTGCAGAGGGAAACAATTTGGAAGAATTTAGAGGATCTAGGTCTAGAAGAAGGGTTAAGGGAAGAGTGGACAAAATTTGTCTCTCTGCTTAAGTCCAGTTTTATTCATTTAGAGGAGGGCAATAAAGACAAATTAGTTTGGACCAAAAATCTTATTAATAGGGATTTCACAGCCAAACTAGACTATAAGAATTGGTCTTCGGAACAGTATCAGGGGGGAAAGATGGAATGGTGGAATACTTTATGGAAATCTGAAGGCCCCTTAAAAGCTAAATTAAGTCTATGGCTGGCTCTAAATAACAAGCTCTTAATCTGGGATAACTTGCAGAAGAGAGGATGGAATGGGCCAAGTCGATGTCCACTTTGTCTTTTTGAGGAGGAAACTGTTTCTCACTTGTTTAATCTCTGTTCTTATGCATATTCTATATGGAAGGAAGCATGTAAAGAATTAAAGTTTCAAGGGACACCAGGGGGCTCTCTTGAACACAAAACCAAAGCTTGGCGGACCAAAAAATTAGTATGCTTACACAGTGCTCTCCCATCTCTTTTCTCATATGGAATTTGGTGGGCTAGAAACACAGTTACCTCCAATAATAAATTGATTCCTCCTAAAGTAACTTCATCTCTTGTGGTATAGTGGTCCAAGGAGCACAAATCCATAGAAAAAGAGCCAAAATTAAAGATTATAGTACCTCCAAAGATAAACAAGGTTGTTCCTTGGGCATTCTTTGATGGTGAAATCCAAGGAGATCCTTCTGTGGGAGGGTCGGGAGGAGTGACCTATTTCTTGAACAAACATAAGCTGCAAGCCAAATTTTTTCCAGGACATTGTACCAACAGCAAGACAGAGCTAGCAACCTTGCATCTAGTCCTAAACCTAGTAATAAACAACAATGTAACACAGCTCCAAGTTTTTGGGGATTCCAAAGAGGTGGTAGATTGGGTTAACGGGAAGATACAAATCAATGCTCCTCACCTACAACA
>LPNX010329756.1:120603-213120 GCA_001517045.1 Pseudotsuga menziesii
CTCTATTATGAATGAGAAACTAGGTTTGTAATTTGATAAACACTCTAACATCACGAGTAACCTTGATGTTTATAATTTGATAAACACTAGATATCATCATGATAGTGGTTATTAGTAGTCAAAACTTTTGGTTTTTACATAATTGTATTTTATAAATTGGCTAGTAATCATGATAAGAATAGGTGGTTTGGTTGTTTATTATGAAATAATGATAAAAAAAATAACAATCCATATAAACCTATGTAAGTCAAATTTATATTTTTTATTTAAATAGATATTATCTTTTTACATTTCTACATAAATATGCCTGTCAAATATTTTGACGAATAAGTAATGCGATGTCAAAATCAAAGCTTATAAGAACACTGTTAGTACATGGATTTTTCGAGGTTCATGAGCCCTTGAAATACTTGGTATGTGACCCAGATATCAAACAAATGGCGTTGAATCATGAAGATCAAGAGTTAGAAGGCCACAATAGTTTCCCAAGACATGTAATCAGGACTTAACGTAGAGTTAATAGATCCATCGTCAATCAGATTTTGATCATAGGACTAAGAGAAATAATGCTTGGTTGAATTGTAGTGTAGATATGGTGAAGGATAATCTAAAAGATCTATAGCAAAAATCAATCAGATCAACAGTCAAAATGGAAAATGCACAAATAAGGTGACATGTAATTAAAAGAGAAAAAGTGGTGATCACTTTCAGAAAAGTCGGATCTAATATAACGGTGGAGATCAAGAATGCATCCATAAAGTGCAAGTACATTGTTGGGGTCCAACCATGCGCAATAAATAATACCCCCTGAGACGTGTGGCTGATTTTCATTGGCCACACATACTTGGGGGCCTTTTTATAAACCGCCTAGCAAGTGTGTATTACCACTCTAGGAAACCAAGGTGGTTTCTACACATGATAAAGTCGTAGTATCGTTGTTAGTCTGAGTCACCCCTGCCAAGTCATCTCAATCAATTGGGACCCAGTTTCAGATGTCACATCACATCCCATTAGCCATTATTACCTTTCCAAGTGTCATTTTGAATTTTAAAGGTTGTTAAAGTCCAATTTTGTATGTTTGTATAGGTCATTATCATTTGAATTTCCAAGGCACCAGCTAACTAGACCTCCCATGCACAAGTACTCCACCAGTCGACCTAGTCATTAATATATAGAACCAGTCACCCTCCATGTCATATTAGTCGGGTAACTCAATTTTTCACCCAACTATGCTCAAATTTACTATTGCGATTAAAAATTTTACCCTAAATTGTAAATCGGTAAACCAATCCCCAAACTTGTCGTTTTTTCACCATTGAAATGCCTTAGTCAACCTCTAAATCGACTCCAAATATTGTTTCATCCAAAAATGCGGTCATATTTGACTATCAAGCCGTGATCATAGATCCAAAAATTAATTATTTCGATTTAATCTAAACCTTGGGTGAAATACCAATACAAAGATTCTTTAGACCAAGACACACACAAGCTCTAGGACTCAGGCCTAGTACATTCAATGTGGCCCCCATTCATCCATTTCCTATAATTTACTACCTGGTGTTCAACCTACTACACTTCTAGTCGAAGAATCATCATGTCCTTAGATAGAACTAGGATTGTTTGTCATATTGATGTAAAAAATGTTAAAATTATGTTCATTATTCATGAAGAGGAAGGCCTCTAGCATGTAGTGAAAATAAAAATGGCTCTAAAATTCCAAAACCTAAGCCCTAATGATAAAAATTCTATCGTAACCCATCATATGGAACAAGGTATGATTACTCAAAGCTCAAAACCTTCATATAAAACCCTGGTTTTGAAACCAAAATCCAGAAAATTCATTTCCCTCCTATGTACCATCCTAGGTTATAGAAATGATGATGAAGTGGATGAAACTATATTAGGATTCTTAGCACACATGCCCCCTTTTGCTAAAGAAATCCCCAAATGGAGCATCTATGCTTTCCTAGCTCAATCTCTAAACCAATCATTGACTGAATATCCTTTCCTAGAGATCTTTAGATATCCATCATGCATGTTCTTCCTATTTCTATACTAGAACCACAAACATTTTTAATCCCTATGGTTGAAGATGACTGATGAAAACTTGAACACAAAATTCCCAGTACATGAATGGGACCTTATATTTGTCAAGAAAGCAAATAATTCAATTTTTACAGAGTTCACAAATAAAGTAATGAATATTGCATACTATGTCATTTATGGAGTTGATTTTCCCAGGATGCGTAAGGAGGGTAGAGAATGGTTGTAGTTTACTCAAGAAATGAGAGTTTGTGACTAGTTTTTATTTGAAGAACACACAATCATAATATTTTATGGTTTTGAAGGAAGACTATATAAGTTTCCCACATTCATGGCAATGAGAAATATAGCCATGCAGTATGTTAGACTGAGGTTCTTATCAGATGAATTGCACTCTGGAGGATTCAAACAACACAAGTTATTTCATATCCTGAAAGACGTGGGTCCTTTCTAGGTCAAATATCTCAATGTTGTCCAATACATGGAAAGATTCCTATAGCTGTTGAATTTAGAGAAGGTTGAACCAATGGCATATGATCCACACGGCGTCATATCAAAGCAGAGACTAGAGAATAAAAATTCATCTTCTGAACCTACTCTCGGGCCATATTTAGAAAAAGATTGCAAATAAATATAGTTGGGAGGAAGTTGAGAGGATTTTGAAATCTACAACAGAGTCAAGCGAGCTTGAATAAGTAGTAGGGAAGAAAAGACGAGCAGAAAACAATGAAATAAACCAAGAAGGTATCCAAATAAGTTGGTGAAATAAACAAGCAAGAAATAGTCCACGGAAAGACACCAACAAGGTTCATGCCTTATTCATATTTGGAAACCACAGTCCCACATAAATTAAAAACCATCACTCCTACATGACATGTCCTAGTTCAAACTGATTTGATATACGGAGAGATAAGAAAGGACAGTGTGCAGAGAATAAATTATGATAGGCAAGCCATGCTTACTAAAAAAATACTTCTTACAGTAGTAGATAGTGTGGAAGACAACTTGAGGTATGCAGTGATAGAGGCTATGGTGCGAATATCCACATGTTTAAGAGATTACATCGCTGAAGAACATGTGATAAACAATGATCTGTTTGGAATATGGATAAAGTGGATAGCTTCAAGTAGGAAAGCGATACGATATGTGCAGAGGTAGAAAACATAAAAAAACAAATAAAATACTGATAGAATCACTGAGCAAAGCTGGACACCTCCTAAAAGCATAAAAATGGACTACAAGAGACAAATAGTTCACCATCAAAGAGATGGAAGAGAAAATAGTGGCTTTAAGTGCCAAGCCAGATGATGGTTCTCAATTTAAATCACTTATAGCTAAGAAAGACAATGAAATAGAAAATATGAAGAAGCAACTAAAAATACCTAATATGAATCTAGTCCAAATAATAGAGATCCACCAAGTGGAGAAAGAAAAAGAAGAACTATTAGTTATTGCGGTGAAATACAAAGGTTGGGTAGAAGAAATAGATAAAAGAATTAGTGAGATGACATCACAGATAGCTACATTAGAATTTCAACAAACTACTAGAGCACAAAGTGGCCCCCCCATCCAATGGAATAGCTGCAGAGGTTATAGATTAAATACATGTTCATACAAGAACATAGAAAAGTGTCTAAGAGACTACAACTCAACTATTAGTACATGAATTAGTGGATGTGGATGAAATGGAAGAATATCAAGCTCTAGTTGAACTAGCCAAGATCGAAGAAGGTGTACAAACCAAGGTAAAAGTATTAGAAGACAATATAACCCAAAAAAATAATAGAATTCTTGAATTGGAACATGATGTCAGCAAAAAAGATGATAATATTACTGACTTGAAAAGAGATGTCGATGATCTAAAGGTGCAAGTTACATCATTGAAGATATATTCTTAAGGATACTAAGATGCTAAGGAGAACAACTCAATAAATATGGTATAGGATAGCCCAAATATTCGTTGAAAATGGGATTTTATGGATTTAACGACTGTTGAGATGGATACATACAAGTCAATAATGGATGAAATGAAGCAAGTAGATACTACATTGGGATAAAAGCCTACCCAGGAAAGAGATACCATTGATTATCTTGATAACAAAACGAAAAAATAGTTAGAAGAGATGCAATTAGATAATAGAACAAAGTTCATCAAAATTTCTAAAAGAATGATTTTGAAGCAGATCTTGTATAGGGTAGTTCAAAACAGCACAAACAACCTAGCAGATGATATAAAATCTTTCAATACCATGTTCAATGGAGTTACCAAGTTGGGATTGCCTCTATTATGGGATGGAAATGCATAATTTTATTCTAAAAAGGAATATCTAAATAAGCTAAAGAAGAAAAGAAACACAAATCCTGAAGAGAAGCTAGAAGGAGTAACAAGTGGTGATGAAGCTTTTGAAAGACTCAAGCCCTCTTTTTAGATTTGGACAAGACTGAATTTTTTTTTAGGGAAATGGGACCACTAACATATGAAAGGAATTCTGAGGCTAAGTTAGGTTTGGAGAACCTCAAGGCCAACAATATACCATTAGGAAAATATTGGAAACTTGTTATCATATATCGTAAGATAGCCTTGCCACCAAAGACACATATATCATAAGATATCCTTTCCACCAAAGACACAAGCTGCAAGACAAGCAATTGAGTCATCCTCATGGTATCCATAGAGTACACAACAAATTCTTCCTCCAACTCAGTAGTTCACACAAGCACCACCTATAGCACAAAACATGCAAGGCAAACAACTCTGCTGGAATTCATGCCACTTGTAGGTTCATTGCAACCTATAAATCCAGTGTACACAAAGATGCTATAGAAAATGAGTCAAATTGGCATTCCACCTAGCTTCTCACTCGCTCCAGCTCATGAAACAATGCATGGTCAATAATTACCCACTCTATGAAATAAAAGAGGTCGATGTCGAAAAAAGAATTGAGATACAGTTTTGTATCAAAATGTAATTTTTGAATGTAAAAAATTAAATAATGAAAACTATTACTTTTCTGTTACGAGTCTAATCATACGAAAATTGATTTTAGGTTCCTCCGAGGCCTATATAATGTAACTTTCTAAATGACCAAAAGACTGGCAATTTTAGAATTCTAAGTATTATTTCTATGTTGTTGAGTTAGGTGTATATTGTTTCCTTGTAAAGATTTTGGATAGAGATTAATGAAATGAAGTCTTGCATATTGTTCCTTCTATCATTTTTCTTATGTGTTCATTTGTTTGTGAGGATTCATGCGAAGAATAACATAGCGAGTGTAGAACAATTTGATCTAAATTGAGTTTTGGCGATGCTCTCTTCATGGTTAAATGTTAAATATTGTCTTAGAAGTTCAAATTTACTTTGATTTTGTGATGATATTTAATACACTTTGTGAATTCCATGTGAATTCTCTATAAATAGAAATATTATGTCTATTTTGCACTTACAAAATGTTTACTCTTTAAGGAGATAAGAAAATATTATGTTATCCCATACAAATTTGTAAATAATTATTGAATTCAGTCAAATACAACTTAGTACATTCAAAGCCTATCTTCCTTAAGGAAATTCACCCATCGGTGCACTTCGTTTTGTTCAATATTTATTTTCATCATTTCATGCCTTTCCATTTTCCTATTTATTCTTCCTAACTCCATCCAATTCCTCTTTTTAAATTTCCTTTGCATTCACAATAACCTGTTAAAGAACCCAAGCATTTTAAATAATGACTCATACCCTAATCTACCTTTCGATATAGCTCTAATATCGTTAAAATTTGAGCTTTGTCATTCCTGGGGTTGTTCTACCTTCAACCTAGGGAAACTCTAAGACTAACATGAGAAATGTTGTTGTTTCCAATGAGCACAATTAAAGAAATCTATTCATTAGGTGTGACACGACAAAGATTTGATTCTTGTACACAGAAATAAAGTCAGACAACACTTGTTGAATAACTCACCTGGCATATCTACTAGATCAATGCTAGATCCTAGTAAGTAGCACACCAGAAATAATCCATAGACAAAAGATCTTCTCATCCTTCCAGATTCAAGAAATCATTGGAGGAATTTGAGTTCATCTCAAGGAAGAGGTATTCCACTATTAAAATCACCTTTGATATCTGCTTCAAGTGAAAATCAAGATATATTTGACGATTTAAATAATTAAGAAAGGCCTTGAAATTTTCTTGAAACTCCTTTAGATCCAGTTCTTGAACAACATTTTCCAACTCCATCTCACTCAGCAGGCACTTTTATCTCTCGTCAACCTTCCTTGAGACCTCAAAGACCTCCATTTACCCCATCTTTACAACATACTACTGCACATACTGCAAATATAGAAGGAAGAGGAAAGGGAGGCCCACCACCAACTGTTAACCCATGTATTGTGGCTAGATATGGTCCTTTAAAACTACCTGTATATGTTCATGATATTTGTGAACATTATTTTAAAATATTACCCAAATACGACGGAGAAAAAGATATCTCACCTAAAGAAAACATGGATAATTTTCAGAATTTCATTGATAATATTTTAATAGAGGATGATGATGTGCATATGAGATTGTTTGTACACACATTTGAAGGAGAAATAGTAAAATGGTTCAAAAATTTACTTGCTAATTCTATTGACTCTTGACATGCTTTACATCAATATTTTAAGAGAGAGCGGAGGTAAAAGAGGCATAACTTATACTACCTCACTGATTTTTCATCCCTAAAGAAAATGAATGGGAAAACTGCAGTTGAATTTAATAAAAGATTCAACAAGTTGTATAATAAAATTCCAAATGACATAAAACCTTCACAAGCTACTGCGGAGGTCACTTATGTAGGAGTTTATGAATCTAATTTTTCTATGATGATGAGAGAAAGAAGATCCGTGACACTATAAATCATGCAGGATGATGCCTTGCATGTAGAGGGAAATACAACAATTGTAGGTAATATTAAACATAAGAAAGATTTTTAGAAGAAGACATTAGATTTTTATCATTTAAGCTAGCATTATCTTAGGATATTTAACTAAAAGAATAACAAGCACATCAGTCAAACATAAGGGACAATGAACACAAAGTTTTTCCTCGGGGAAACCATAAAGGAGAAAACCCCGCAACTTCCTCAAAGATAGAATTAGCACCAAAAGAAAAACCCCAAAAACAGTAAAATGATCTCTCGATAGTAGTAGTCTCTCTCTCTCTTGTCCTAGCAACTTCTTCTCTCTTAGTTATGCGCTACAACTGAGTGTGAGTGAATGTGTGATAAATAGAGAGGCTCACTCTCTATTTATACTAATTCCTGACTTGATAATAAATCACTAGGGCCGACTTCTCTAGGAGAGTCTAATAACCCTAGGGCCCCACAACTGTGGGGACTTTAACCATTGATCAATATGAGGGTTACCCACAATGACTTTACATGATTTGTTTACATTATTGAATCTCCCAATAGGAACATCAGGGCATGACATGACTAAAATACATTATAGACACTTCCCGAAATAAACATCAGGGTACAATACATAAGATATACATGTGAATACATTACTAAGTTACAAATACATCAACACTCCCTCTTAACTAGAAAGGTATTCTCTCAAACGAATTTATCAGCACGGGTCTTCTTCTCTATATCATATGGATCATCAATGATTTCTCGCCATCTTCATCTTCAAGTCATCTTCATATTGATCTAAAACAACACTTGATCTAGATCATCACTGCTGGATCATCATTACTGGATCTGGATCATCACTCGCTCTGGATCATCATTGGGTCATCATCACGGGTGCTATCTCTTGATTCTTCTCATCACAGGAAGTTCTACAAAGCTAGCCCTTTTTCATGTTGGATGCACATCTACAAAGCCAGTCCTTTTTCATACTGGATGTATCATCACAGAGCTAGTCCTCTTTCATACTAGATGTGGCATCCACACAGAGCTAGTCCCTTTTCATACTAGATATGGTCCTTTAAACCTACCTCTATATGTTCATGATATTCGTGAACATTATTTTAAAATATTACCCAAATACGATGGAGAAAAATGTATCTCACCTAAAGAAAACATGGATAATTTTCAGAATTTCATTGATAATCTTTTAATAGAGGATGATGATGTGCATATGAGATCGTTTGTACACACACTTGAAGGAGAAATAGTAAAATAGTTTAGAACTTTACCTAATAATTCTATTGACTCTTGACATGATTTACATCAATCTTTTAAGAGAGAGCGGAGGTAAAAGAGGCATAACTTATACTACCTCACTGATTTTTCATCCCTAAAGAAAAAGAATGGGAAAACTGCAGTTGAATTTAACAAAAGATTCAACAAGTTGTATAATAAAATTCCAAATGACATAAAACCTTCACAAGCTACTGTAGAGGTCACTTGTGTAGGAGTTTATGAATCTGATTTTGCTATGATGATGAGAGAAAGAAGATCCGTGACACTATAAATCATGCAGGATGATGCCTTGCATGTAGAGGGAAATACAACGGTTGTAGGTAATATTAAACATAAGAAATATTTTTAGAAGAAGATGTTAGATTTTTATCATTTAAGCTAGCATTATCTTAGGATCTTTAACTGAGAGAATAACAAGCACAACAATCAAACATAAGAGACAATGAACACAAATTTTTTCCTCGGGAAAACCATAAATGAGAAAACCTCGCAACTTCCTCAGAGATAGAATGCGCACCAAAAGAAAAACCCCAAAAACAGTAAGATGATCTCTCGACAGCAGTACTCTCTCTCTCTCTCTCTTGTCCCAACAACTTCTTCCCTCTCAGTTATGTGCTACAACTGAGTGTGAGTGAATGTGTGATAAATAGAGAGGTTCACTCTCTATTTATACTAATTCCCGACTTGACAATAACTCACTAGGGCCGACTTCTTTAGGAGAGTCTAATAACCCTAGGGCCCCACAACTGTGGGGAATTTAACCCTTGATCAATAGGAGGGTTGCCCACAATGACTTGACATGACTTGTTTACATTATTGAATCTCCCAATAGGAACATTGGGGCATGACATGATTCAAATACTTTATAGACACTTCCCAGAATAAACATCAGGGTACAATACATAAGATATACAGGTGAATACATTTCTAGGTTACAAATACGTCAACACTCCCTCTTAACTAGGAACGTATTCTCTCAACACAATTTATCAACACGGGTCTTCTTCTTTGTATCATCTGGATCATCAATGAGTTCTCGCCATCTTCATCTTCAAGTCATCTTCATATTGATCTCGAATATCAATCGATCTGGATCATTACTACTGGATCATCATTACTAGATCTGGATCATCACTCAATCTGGATCATCACTGGGTCATCATCACAGGTGCTATCTATTGATTCTTCTCATCACAGGAAGTTCTACAGAGCTAGCCCTTTTTCATGTTGGATGCACATCTACAGAGCCAATCCTTTTTCATACTAGATGTACCATCACAGAGCTAGTCCTTTTTCATACTAGATGTGGCATCCACACAGAGCTAGTCCTTTTTCATACTAGATGTGTCATCACATAGCTAGTCCTTTTTCATACTAGATGTGGCATCACATAGCTAGTCCTTTTTCATACTAGATGTGGTATCTACACAGAGCCATTCCTTTTTCATACTGGATGTGTCATCACAGAGCTAGTCCTTTTTCATACTAGATGTGGCATCCACACAGAGCTAGTCCTTTTTCATACTAGATGTGTCATCACAGAGCTAGTCCTTTTTCATACTAGATGTGGTATCTACACAAAGCCACTCCTTTTTCATACTGGGTGTGTCATCACAGAGCTAGTCCTTTTTCATACTAGATGTGGCATCACAGAGCTAGTCCTTTTTCATACTTGCTGTGGCATCTACACAGAGCCAGTCCTTTTTCATATTGAATGTGTCATCATAAAGATATTCATTTTTCATACTAGATGTGGCATCACAGAGCTAGTCCTTTTTCATACTAGATGTGGCATCTACACAAAGCCATTCCTTTTTCATACCGGATGTGTCATCACAGATCCAACCCTTTTTCATGTTGGATGTGGCATCATCACATACATTTGACAATGGAAGGAACCAATCCTGTCATCATGTCATAGCTCTTACATCTGACCATGGAAGGAACCTATCCTCTCACCATGTTAGAAAGGCATAGCACTTACATCTAACCATGGAAGGAACCAATCCTCTCACCATGTCAGAAGGGCGCACAGACTCATCACTTCCTCTTGGAAGGAACCTTGATCTGGAGAACACCAATCTTCTCCCTGAAGTATTCAAACTTCACTTTGGCTAATGGCTTCGTCAATACATCAACTATCTGTTTGTTCATGGAAACATACTAAAGCTTCACTACTCCTCTCTGCACCATATCCCTGATATAGTGATATTTGATCTCGATATGCTTCGACTTGTCATGGAACACCAGGTTCTCAGACAACTTCATACAACTATGGTTGTCACAATATATACAAGTAGCATCCAACTGCAGATCAAATAAATCAAACAGTAGCTTCCTTAGCCATACTATATCACAACTAGATGAAAAAGCTGCGACATACTCTGCTTCAGCTATACTCAATGCCATGCGATTGTTTCCCGCTAAACCAAGAGATCACACCTAATCCCATATTGAAGCAACACCTTGAAGTGCTCTTCCTATCGATGGCACTGCCTACCTAATCTAAATCAACATAACCTTCCAGGTTAATCTTCTAATCAGCCTTGTACTTGAGCCCATAATCAACTGTACCTTTTAGGTACCTCAAAATATGCTTTGCAGCAATCAAGTGAACATGTCTCAGATCTATCAAGAACTAGCTAAAGGTGTTCACAGCAAAGCAAGTATTTGGTCTCGTATTTGTTAGGTACATCAAGGATCCAATCATCTGACGATACATCATGGAATCAATCGACTCGGATGAAGCATCACTCAATAGATTCAGGTTTGATTCCATAGGTGTGGTCATGTCCTTGCAGTCCATCATCCCAAATCTCTTCAGGATCTCTACTGCATACTCCCCTTGTCTGAGGGAGATTCCATCCACATTCTGCCACACCTCCATGCCTAAAAAATATTGCATCATACCCAAGTCTTTCATTTCAAACTCGGCAACAAGCTTCCTCTTCGTATCAGCAATCAACCCATCCACACCTGGTACAAACAAATCATCTACATACTGTAGGAGTATCACTAGGTTCCCTTCATCGACCTTTTAGTATAGGTTGGAATATGCTTTACTCTTGGTAAAGCCCAAACTGGATAGGAAGTTGTCAATTCTACCATACCATGTCCTGGGTGCCTGTTTCAAACCATACAGGGATTTCTTTAGTTTATGCACATGAGTCTCTCTGTCATGTGTCTCAAAACTGAGTGGTTGTTCCACATATACTTCATCTTCTACTACACCATTCAAGAAAGCTGTCTTGACATCCATCTAGTGTACTTTCCACTTCATTACTGCAGCTAAAGCAAGTATTGATCTGATGGAAGTATATCTGGCTACAGGAGCAAAGGTTTTTTCATAATCTATTCCTTCTTTTTGGGAGAAACTACGAGCCATAAATCTTGCTTTATATTTCTCTATGATACCCTCTGCAGCATGCTTGATCTTATAGATCTATTTGGAAGTCACCACAGACTTCCCCTTAGGTTTTGGGACAACATCCCAAACATCATTCTTCATGATCGATTGGTACTCTTCTATCATGGGATCCTTCCACTCTTTCTTTTCTATCACTTCTTCATAATTGGAAGGTTCTTTATCAATGAAATCACATAATAAGGCTATATAACTGGAACAAGACCTGGTTCTTTTCCTTTCTCTGCGGGTTTCGTCTGGAGCCCCATATCTTTATGCGCCTTGGATAGCTTCTCGTACCCAAGCAGGTTTCCTCTTATGAGGATTATTTTCCTGAGGTGGATCTACAGGTTCTTAAGGTTCTTCTATTTCTCGATCTTCTTCTTGAATTTCTTCTTCATGGTTGTGTCATGAATTCTGGGTACTTCTGTTTCTTCAGGTTCATCAGTAGGTCTTTTACTATATTTGTTGTAAGCTGAGTCTTCATTAAATGTTACATCCCTACTGATGTCGATCTTCTTGAATCTTAGGAAGTATATTCTGTAAGCCTTCGAGCTTTTCAGAGTATCCCACAAATATACCCTTCCTTCCTGAAGGATCTAACTTTGTCCTCTTTTCTTTTAGAATGTGTATGTACACTAGACAACGAATATTCTGAGATGGCTGACTTCTGGTTTCTTGCCAGAAAAGACTTCTTCAGGTGTCTTGTTCTCAAGTACTCTGTGAGGAGTATGGTTTTGTACATACACCGCTGTTATGGCAACTTCTACCCATAGATGCATGGGAAGATATTGATCATGAAGCATGGCCCTTGCAGCTTCCATGATATTTCTATTCTTCCTTTCTGCAACCCCATTCTGTTGTGGATTGTATGGAGTGGTTAGCTCCCTCTTAATACCTGAATCTTTGCATAACTCTTTGAATTCATTTGATGTAAATTCTCCGCCATTATCTGATAGAAAAATATTGATCTTCTTTTTTGTGTGGTTCTCGATCAAGGCTTTGAATTCCTTGAACTTGTTGAATACTTCATCTTTGTTCTTCATAAAGTATATCCATGTCTTCCTAGAAAAATCATCAATAAAAGAAACATAATATACATACCCGCATAGAGAGCTGGATGACATTGTACCACATACATCAGAGTGGAGGATTTCCAAGATTCCTTTTTCCTTGCTCTCACTACTTGGAAATGTCTTCTTCGTATTCTTTCCTTTCGCACATCCTTTGCAAACACCTTCATGTTTTATCTGCAATTCTAGAAGACCTTCAACAACTTTGCTTGCAAGTGGTAGTGCCCTATAATGCACATGTGCAAGACTTCTATGCCAAAGTTCATTTGGTTCTATTGAGTCATGAACCAAAGCTTGTTCTGGTTGGCCCTTCAATTTGTATAGACCTCCTTCTTGTTCCCCAATCACTACTGCATCATCAATAGTCTTTCCCTTTGGCCACATAAGTACTTGGCCATCTACAAATGCAACCCTCATGCCTTTTGCATCCAATGCAGATATGGAGAGGAGTTTCTTCTTTAGTCTTGGTACAAACAATACATCTTTCATATTTATAGAATTTCTAGAGTCTAGCTTATAGGAGGATTCACCACTACCTTTTATTGGATACTGGTAGTCATCCCCAAGTTTCACCTTGTGAGGTGACTCATGTTCAGATAGTTTCACAAAGGATTCCTTGAATCCCATCATGTGTTTGGAAGCACCACTGTCTATAATCCAATCATTACTTCCATGTCAGATTGCTGTTAGAGAAGAAATCAACACATATTCTTCATCACTTGAATAATCATCACTTTCTTGTCTAATTCTCTTTGTGGAAGGTTCATCATCCTCTGTGGCATGAGCATGATGTTTCCTCTTGTTTCCCTTTTTCTTGTGAGAGCTCTCTTTGTTTTTAGGATAGTATCTAGATATGTGTCCTTTCTCATCACATGTATAGCAAATGAAATTAGAAAAATCTTTAGAATTTCTAAAGTTACTCCTTTGGTGAGAGTGCTTACCTCTGTGATGGCTTGTTCTGCTTTTCTTGGATTGTACTGTGAGAGCTTGATCTTCACTTCCCATCTTTTCTTCTCATGTTAATATTTGAGATTCTTCTTTTGATCATTCCTCCCACAATTTGCTAAACTTGACTAGCTTCTTTCTAGCATGGATACCTTGAATGAAAGAGTCCCAAGCCCTAGGGAGACCATTCAAGGTGGTCATCATAATTTTTGCATTCTCTACTTCTTCATCTACTGCTTCTAGATGTTCCTTGATTTGAGAGACCCTTGGAAAGTAAGACTGGATGGTTTTCGCATTATGGATCTTTACATTCTTCAGTTGGTTTCTTAGAGTCATCTTCCAGTTTATGTTCTTTTCTTCAAACAGTTGGTTAAGGCATCAAACATAGCTTTAGGTGTCCTTAGGGAGGACACCTGTGGTATGAGGTGATCCTTGATTGAATCAGCAATAATCCTCTTAGCTGTGACCAATTTATTCTTGTGTAAGGCCTTAGCCTCATCTTCCTCTGGAACTGGAAACTCCTCATTGATGTAGGATTCCAACTCATTTTCTTCCAGGACCAGGGAGATCCTATAATTCTAGGCTTGGAAGTTATAAGCTCCCTCAAGCTTCTCATCAAGCTTGGTATGATGAGACATATTAAATGAGAACCTCAAATGGAAATACAAAAGATTTAGATCTTACCAGGTTAAGATGTCGGATCTGGATCTGGAGCCGAATTTCTGTAGAGCTGGTTCAGGAGCAAATGAGGGTTCGACTTTCCCGGAGTTCTGTCCAACCAAAAACTTTGATCTTGATCTCTAAACTTTGATTTTGAGGAGGAGATCAATCCAAGTTTGGGCTCACTCAAAAAATCCACTTCTGTGGAAAGCCCTAATTTTTGGCAGTAGTGTCGGGTCAAAAACTGAAAATGCTTAGAATCAGATTATGCTTCGAAAAAAATATGTGCCCTAGAGAGGAGAGTCATCCCAGCCTTCTTTTGATAAAAATATATGGAGAGAGATCCAAAAAATAGGAAGCCCTAGTTTTCGTAGCTGCATAGTGTCTTCTTCCCAGGTTAGCTCTGATACCATGTTAGATTTTTATCATTTAAGCTAGCATTATCTTAGGATCTTTAACTGAGAGAATAAAAAGCACAAAAATCAAACATAAGAGACAATGAACACAAAGTTTTTCCTTGGGAAAACCATAAAGGAGAAAACCCCGCAACTTCCTCAGAGATAGAATCAACACCAAAAGAAAAACCCCAAAAACAATAAGATGATCTCTTGACAACAGTAGTCTCTCTGTCTCTCTCTCTTGTCCCAACAACTTATTCTCTCTTAGTTATGCGCTACAACTGAGTATGAGTGAATGTGTGATAAATAGAGAGGCTCACTCTCTATTTATACTAATTCTCGTCTTGAAAATAACTCACTAGGGCCGACTTCTCTAGGAGAGTCTAATAACCCTAGGGCCCCACAATTGTGGGTACTTTAATCATTGATCAATAAGATGGTTACCCACAATGACTTGACATGACTTGTTTACATTATTGAATCTCCCATTAGGAACATCGGGGCATGACATGACTCAAATACATTACAAACACTTCTTGGAATAAACATCGGGGTACAATACATAAGATATACAGGTGAATACATTTTGAAGTTACAAATACATCAACAGAAGAAACCTACAAATACATAAATAGAAGAAACCTAAAGATGAGGTTAAATACTTAAAAAAACAAGAACAAGGAGAATAAGGATGATAAGATAAAATAAATGACCAAGTTATTGAGTGTTTTGTCAAACAATTTGGTCATACTTGAGACTGAGGGAAATCCTCAAGCCATGGGACAAAGAAATCCAAATCAATTTAGACGGCCTTTCAATTCTCGGATCCTAAATAAAGAAATAAGAAATGAAGATCCTCCTATACATCCTCCTATTACACCGTATGATCAATGCAGATCATGTCATAGATTTTCATCAAAATGAAGAATTTATTGAACCTCATGGAGGAATTAATTGGTTGAATGATTATAATTGAATGAGACATCTAACTTAAAATGAGTATGAGAGATTTTTGTATGAATAATCCCATCAAAATGAAATTGATACTCAAAAGAGATCCTTTCTTAGGCCTAGAAACCACTATGAAAAACAACCTCAAGCTCCTAATCCTAAGAAAACTCCTAAAGAGACCAAAGCAGACAAAGAATCTGATAAACCAACCTCTGTTGAAAATCCTCTTGCTATTCAAAATAAGTTTGATCCTCCACCTACCTTAGGAGTAAAGTTCACACCTCCTGCTCCTTAAAAGAAAAATGAAAATCTATAGCCTAAAAGATCTGATCTAGAGAAATCTTTACATGCCTTTGATTTTGAGCATGAACTATTAGAATTAAAATTTTCCATAACTTTATCTGAACTTGCAGAAAATCCTGCATACATGAAATAGATTGAAAAATATTTAAAGTTAAATAACCTTATCACTGAATCTGATACTATAAATTTAGTCGATGAGAGTCATGAGATTGAAGTAGGACATGGTATTGAAGATGATCCCTCTTATTACACTCTTCCATTTTATATAACAATGAGGTTGCATGGGGAATTAATACATAATTGTATGCCAAATTCTAAAGCATCACACAATCTCATGCCTAAAGTGATAATGGATGAACTAGGATTGGAAGTTACTAAGCCTTATCATGACCTTTACAACTTTGACTCCAAACAAGTGAAATGTATTGGCATAATTAAAGATTTAGTTATGACCTAGATGTTGTAGTGGCAGATGTTCTCCTAAGATATGATATGTTATTATCAAGGACATGTGATAAGAGGATGGGTGGAACCATGGAGATATATATGAAGTATGCAACCATCCCTTTGTTTGTAGGATAAACAAGGAGACTATACACAGAAGCCAGATATGCATATGTGTTAGGTGAAAGTAGTAGTCCTATAAACTACCCAATATATATTGTTGAAGATGATATCAAGGGATGATTTTAAGGAACCATACTTATTTAAAAGTGTATAAATGTTGGCGAATTTTACCAATTCTTAAAATGCAAACTATAAAATGTTTGGCGATATTTTTCAAAAAATATTTTAATTTCCAAGGATTTTATATCGTTTGTATAATAATTTGGCAATTTTTAGGGTGAAAAAAGTTTACCCCATCGAAATTGGGTGAAATAGGGCTTCAAAAAATGCAAAATGGCGAATCTTTTTTGGAGAAAAACCCATAAAAATAGACCATGGGCTAAATTTCACCCCTAAAATTATCCCTGGATGATATGGGGTGTTGTATGTTTATTGGAGGAGTAGATTATGATAAAGATATGTATCCTTTGAGACGTGTGAAAGATACAAAACCCACACAAGATCAGATTTGGGATATGTACTTTGATGGATCCTCCACCAAATAAGTATGATATGGTGTAGTGATCATCTCACCTAATAAAGAAGAATTTTTGTTGTCATTTAAGTTGAATTTTGAAACCACAAATAATGTGGCAGAATATGAAGCACTAATATTGGGATTAGAGGTAGCAAGGAGAATGGGAATATATCAGATTGTAGCCTTTGGAGATTCAGAGTTAATAGTACAATAGATTAAAGTCATTTATCAAACAAAGCATCCTAGAATGAGAGCTTATATAAATGGAGTATGGGATTTGATTAACAATTTATTTCATTAGTAGTAGCAGCCGGTAGATTTAAGCCTCCTATGCAGATCATAGTCAAACATGAACTAGACATAATTTATTAATTTATAGGCCTTCAGTTCCTCATAACATTAAGCATTGACACATGTTTGAAGATGATCAACAAATTAAAAGATTTTGGAATTGGTAGATGAAATTTCCATTACATGCATTAACCAAGAAGAAGATAAAGGATGAAAGTCTAAACTCTTAAGAGGAAGAAGAAAGCACATTTGCAAAGTTAAGCAATAAAGTATTAACCAAGAAGAAGATAAAGAATGAAAGTCTAAACTCTTAGGAGGAAGAAGAAAGCTTAAAATTGTACAATTGAAAAATATTTCATTCCTAAAGGACTAGTCCCTTTGGAAAGGTTATTTGATAAAAATGATGTGCCTCACAAGCCTCTGATTCAACCTAAGAGGATGTGGAGGAAGTGAATATTAAAACTGATAAAAAAACATAAATATATCAAATTATCCCAGCTACTACCGTAATGTTGATGTGAGGATTACTTAACTCATTAATGTTGATGTGAGCATTTAATTTTGACTTCAATGTCTATATTTTATTGACTTACTAATATAGATTAGTTTTTTTCGTTTAATAACTCAATAAAATTACATTTAACTACATAGTGATACCAACAACTTCATTACATAAAAATGATGATAATTACTCAATAAAATTACATAAATACAAAATAATATCGCAACAATGTAATTACTTTCTTTAATTACATAATGATATAAACAACGTAAGGAGCAAGGTGATCAGTCAAATCCCACGAGAGAGTCGGTCACGTTATCGTATTTTTTTCAACAAAATGCGTATTGGCATTTTTGTTGTTTATTACTTATGATGAAAAAATATCACAAAAGCAGTAGAAAAAAATTAACTTTACGAACAAATATATTTTTAATTCCAGCATTACACACCCACAATAGTCACAACTAAATTCAACCGTTGAATAACCTTAGAGAAGTCCCAAGAAACTAACATTCCACAACCACAACTAGATTCAAGTGTTGAATAGTCTTCACAACCATATTGAATAGTTGTACAACGCGCTCCTCAAATTTTAACTTAATATTCACGATACATTTGATATTCAATAGTTGAATAGGGTTAGCCTTAATCATCCATGCTTCAAATTCAAGTTAATTTTGAGTAATATTTTTTTATTGCATGATAGGGTTTATAGTGATAGTTAGTTTGAACTTGCCAGATAATTTTGATTCTTTTTGAAAAAATTAGTTTAAAAGATTAAATAATATTTGATTTATATATTATGTAAATATTTTTAGATAAATTTGTTTAAAATAACTTTCACACCATTGTAAAAGTCAATGGCATTTTCATTAATTACATGCTCTACGATGAAGAAAAGGGTTTTCGCCTAGCCTGAATATTCATGTGCTGTATTTAGCAAAAAAATCCACTATGGTGGTCTTTTGCTGGACTTCTAAGCTTGTGTCTCATATCAAAACTTATTTTCTTATGGTTATTAAGATTAATGTCCCTTTTTTTTCGAATAAACATAATCTATGATGATTTGAATCATAGTAGCATAATTCCACCCTATTGGATTTTCATGTAGGGAAATTAATATCCTAAATTTGCATTTTTTCATATATTATCAAATAAAAATTATTATTTTATTTTTAATTTTGTTCATAGCGATTTAGAATTAGTTTTAGATTTTAAAAGTTTAAAACTTTAAAATTTATAATATATATTTTGTTTTATACTTTAATTATAAATATTAGATTTAATTTAATTTAGGTATATTTTGTAATATAAATTTTAGTAACTAGTTATAATATTAGATTTTAGTTAAGGTAATATTTCTTGGAATATATTATTAGAAATTTGTTTTATTATTTATAAGTTATTTTTGTCATTTTAATTATTTAATATTTTCAGAATTTAATTTATAAATACATTATCAGACAAATTCTCCTTCCTTTTAGAGACTATATGCATGCAAATTTTGAATGATTTATGTATATTTAAAAAAAATAACTTTAAAAAATAACTTTTTTTAAATCTACAAGCAATTTACTTCCATATTTTTTTAGTACTAGATTTTTTTTTTTAGATATTTTTTCCGTATTGTGTAATCCATAGTCGTATTCGAATTATGCTACTATAATTTGAATGCTTTATTTTGTGGTTGTAAATTCATAGAAGACAAGTTGCACAATAGTTTTACTTGGGTTCATTCAAAGTATAGAGTTCAGAGGTTGAAAAATAGTAGATAAAACAATATACTATATTGTGTGTTTTTAGGTGAATAAATGTCTACAAAAATGGTTTTTTCTATTTTGTTTTCCACCTGTCAATGTTAAAGTGAATTCTGAAAGGATGTGGTATCAAGTAGCATGAAGATTGAAAATTGTTCACTGAAATTTTTTAAGCTTAAAGTAGGTTCTCTCTGTATTTATTTTTCATTTATGGAAATGATTTTTAGTCTTATTAATATTTTTGGGTTGTGGTTTTTGATATTATTTAGAGCTTATGTACTTCTCTGTATAATTTTTTTCATTTATGGAAATGATTTCTAGTACTACTAAGATTTGTTGGGTTGTGGTTTTTAATATTATTTAGAGCTTTACTTCTCTGTGTAAGTTGTTTTTTACATTTATGGAAATAATTTCTATAGAATAAATATTTGTGGGGGCTGGGTATTTGGAAAGCTTTTGTTTTGGTTTTGCTCTACACCCTTGAGGAACCAGAGTTTAGTATTCAAAATATTAAAATATTTTGGCCGGTGATCTTTGTTAGGTAAACCGGTGATCATATGGAATAAAAGTATTTCTAGAACCCTTTGCTAGGCACCGATGTAATTTTGTGTAATTGTAAAACAACATTTTTTTGTTTTTACCCCAAAAAATGAGCATGCTGCAACATGCAATAAGTAGCAAAGGTCAAGAGCAAGATTACCCCGTTGAGAAGCTTGAGATTGTTGTCAGTTAAAATGTTGACGTACTTGGTAATCTTAATGACTCTTCTCATGCTTCAGACCTGGCACTTCATGGCGATAGAGTATTGAAATTACTATCAGGTGCATGTTACGGCCTCCCACACTTGGACAAGGAGACAACATGTAAGGAGGGTGCTCACTTTATTTGTGCATATGAGCAAGCTACCAGGGTCGCTAATGTTGCTTAAGGTTGGGCTCAGATTTATGTTAATGCTGGAGACTATGCAAGTGATCTTATGTCTCATTTTATGGTTTCCATTCTAGAGGAATATTGAGGTGTTATTAACCTTGCCAAGGTCTTGGAGAAAGCTTGCTAAGTATAGAAGTCAAGGGATTATCAACATCTTGTATCTTAGCCCTATAAAATCAAGGTCTTGGTTACAACAAGAGTAAGGCGAGCAACTTTTCTTTTTCATGCATGCTTGTCTGAGAATGATTAAATATTTCTGAAAAAATTTATACCTACCTGAGAAAAAATCATTACCTATGCTTTCTTGTTCAGAAAATTAGTTATGTGCCCTTTGGAAAGAAAAAATAATTTAATCACTTGAAATTGACCAAGGTTCTGACACAGGCCATGAAGAACCTCAGCAAATCAATATCTTATTATGTGAATGAGTGTTACATATAAAGGAGATCAAAACCGTTATCTACAGTTAGATAACGAGATTATTAACTAGATTTTACTAACTAATAACTGAAATATTATTTACAATGTAATCCCGAAGGATTATTCAACATTCCCCCCTTAATCCGAAGGGACATCTGACATGCCAAGCTACATTCTAAATTTTTCAAACTTTTCATGGCCCAATGCTTTAGTAAAGATATATGCAATTTGCTCTGAAGTAGGACAATGTGTCAGATGAATGGTTTTGGCCTCAACATGATGTTGAATCAAGTGATATTTGGTGTTGATATGTTTGGTTCGATCATGGATTTTTTGGATTCTTGGCCAATTGAATTGCAGAAGTGTTGTCAACAAAGAGAGGCATTGAAGTTGTTTGTTTCTCCTGCAAATATTCAAGTATTTTACGAAGCCAAATGATTTCTTTTGTGGCTTGAGCTACTGCAACATATTCGGCTTCAGTTGTAGAATCAGCAGGAACAGATTGCTTTCGTGATCTCCATGTGATAGCTGCTGATCCAATGTTCATCAAATAACCTAAAGTAGAGACCCCATGTTCTTTATCTCCATCAAAATCAGAATCTGAATAACCAATGAGATGAAAGTCTGAAACTTTATAATATTTGATTCCATAAGATTGAGTGCCTTTTAAATATTTGAGCACTCGCTTTGCTGCATTCCAATGACCTTCACAGGGATGATGCATAAACCTGGAAAGTATTCCTACAACAAAAGTTATGTCAAGACGAGTAGCAGTAAGATAAATTAAACTTCCAACAAGCTTCCTGTACTTTGTTGGATCTTCAAATGTGCTACCTTCATTTGAAGTAAGCTTTCTATTCTGCTCCATTGGTGTTGAAACAGGATTACAATCGCATACCAAATTTGTTTAATAACTCTCCAACATATTTTTTTCTGAGAAATTAAAATGTGCTTTGGTTTTTGATCTACTTCAATTCCTAGATAATAATGTAATAATCCCAAATCTATCATATCAAAATCCTTTTTCAACTCTCTTTTGATAGATACTATATAATCGTCATTATTTCCTGTGATAAGCAAATCATCCACATAGACAACTAGATATACAACTGATCTTCCAACTTTCTTGACAAATGAAGTTGCATCATCTAGATTGAAGTGCTTATAATTCAATTTGAGAAGATGCTCAATTAACTTTTCATACCAAGCCTGAGGTGCTTGCTTTAAACCATATAAATATTTGACTAATTTGCATACCTTCTGTTCTTGGCCTTTGATAGCAAATCCTTTAGGCTGATCCATATACACATATTCTTTTAAGTCTCCATTCAAAAATGTGGTTTTAACATCCATGTGATGTATTTTCCATCCTTTTTGTGCTGCTAATGAAAACAAAGTTCGAATGGTGCCCCATTTAGCTGTAGGAGCAAATGTTTCTGTGTAATCAACACCTTCTTTATGTGCATACCCTTTTGCTACAAGTCTTTCTTTGTGTTTGTCAAGTGAACCATCTGCTTTATACTTACTTTTATATATCCACTTGCATCCAATCGCTTTGGTTCCAATTGGAGGGTTCACCAACCTCCAAGTTCCATTTTTTATGAGAGCATCATACTCTCTTTGCATGGCACTTTTCCATACATCACTATTTACTGCTTCTTGAAAAGATGCAGGTTCATCAAATGCATGAAATTTTAATTCACAATCTAATGTTACAAAATCATCATACCTTTTAGGAAATGTCTTAGACGTATTGATCTACGAACTTCTTCTTGTTGTGGTGTTTGCTCTGTTTCTTCTTTAAGAGTAGGTTCTGCATTATCCATGATACTTAGTTTATCCATTCCATTAACAATATCATCAACTGTCTCATCTTCTATTTCATCAACTTGTGCATTAGAAGGAAATTCCAAAACTTGATCTTGACTTAGAACAGGAATCCCCCCTTCAAGATTTGGATGTTCATTATCCATTTCATGATAGATTTTTTTTAGAATGAAATCTATCAAGCTGAGAAAGTTGTTTATCAATAGTGAGTACATCTTTCTCAAACTCAAGAAATATAACATCTCTAGAAACAATAAACTTCCTGTTATCTTCATCATACAACCTATAAGGTTTAGAAGTATTAGAATATCCCAAAAAAATACACTTCTGACTTCTTGCTCCCAATTTATGTCTTTGTTGCTCAGGAATCAAAGCATAACATGTGGAACCAAAAATTCTAAAATGCTTGACAGCTGGAAGATGATCATGCCACATTTCATAAGGTGTTTTGTTTTGTAGTGCAGTAAAAGGACATCTATTCTTAATGTAGACAGCACAAAGAACTGCTTCTTCCCAAAACATTAACTTGACATTTTTAAAAAACATCATTGATCTTACCATATTCAAGAGTTTCCTATTCATACATTCTGCCACACCATTTTGCTGTGGATTATAAGGAACAGTTGTTTGATGTTTAATACCATTCTCCTGCAAATATTTTTCAAACTCTTGAGATGTATATTCACCACCATTATCAGTTCGAAGGGTTCCAATAGTAAGTTGAGCTTCATTTTTAATCCATAAGTGAAAATTTCTGAATGTATCAAAAGCTTGAGATTTTTCTTTTAATAAATAAACCCAAGACATCCTCGTAAAGTCATCAATGAAAGTCATGATATATTTGTTACCATTTACTGATGGAACGGGCATGGGCCCACATAAATATGAGTGAACAAGACCAAGCTTTCTTGAAGCTCGAAACATAGAATCATTAAAAGGTTGTTTACTGTGCTTGCCTAAGATACAAGCATCACACGTGGAAAGTTGTCTTGGTATAGTAGGAAGCCCTTGAACTCCTTTCTATTTCATAATCCTGAGACTGTCATAACTAATATGACCAAATCTTGCACGCCACAATAATCTAGAAGATAAATTACTATTATGCTAAACCAAATTTGCAGAATTCTGAGAATTGGATGATGTACCATTCAACTTTAAAAGTTTGTTATCTTCCATTCCATTCATTACAACCGCATTATCATAATCTCTTCTAATTTCAATGATACCATCAAACATATGTATCGAATGATTTTGTTGTCTAATTTGCACAAGAGATATTAGATTTCTCTTCAATTTTGGAACATAAAGCACGTCAGAAAGTATATAATCAGCAAGTCTTGATAATTTCAATCTAACAGAACCAATTCCTGAAGGTTTTAACTAAGACTTATCTGCCAAATGTACTACCCCATCAATTTGATCACTAAAAGTTTCAAAGAAATCTTTTCTAAAGGTCATATGACATGTGGCTCCGGTGTCCAATAACCAAGTATCATTCCATGAAAATGAAGAACTGAAAGCTTCTTCAATTCCTAGATTACAATGTGCAGATTCAGGAGGGTTACCTTTATCATTTCCTTTATCTTGTACTTGTTATTTCTTGTTAACAATTTTATCCCAAGAAGTTCTATAATAGCTGGCAGTATAACCACTTTTTCCACATCTATAATATTGTTTCTCTCCTTGATTAAATCTTCCCCCCCTTCCTCTGTATTGGCCTCTTTGTCCTCTACTTCGACCTCTGCTTCTATTTTCATCCTTTACAAATTCTTCTTTTGATTTGTGTCCTTTCTGTGCAAAACACAAAGTTTCTTCATTGGGTTTAGACTTTTTCTTCCCAAATGCTTTCTCTCTTTCTGCAATTTTCTCAACAAGTGTTTCAAAGGTCATAGCTTTCATTTGGCCACTAGCTTGAAGTGATTCTAAATAATGAGTATACGTAGGATAAAGAGCTTTAATAAATGCAGTAAGTTGAATGTCAACCTTTACACTAGTTGCATCAATATCATGGAAAATGGCTCTAATTTCAAAAGCAAGTTTCATTGGATCATTATCTTTTAACTCTAAGTTAAATAACTTCATTAACAATTGTATGATTTCAAGCTCAGAATGTGAATCATACAAATCTTTTAGTTTCTTTAATGCTTCCCAAGCACTTTTGCTAGAAACTAAATGTCTACTTACTTCTTCACTTACAAAGGCAATAATCAAGGCTAAGGCATAAGGCAATAATCAAGGCTAAGGCATAAGCCTTCTAGTCCTTGCTTTTCCATAATGCTAACTCTTTGGCATAAGTAGGTGGAATCGGTGCACTTTTATCCACTTCATTTATTGCTTCTCCATCTTTCTTATCTTCTAAATTCTCATTTTCACAAATTCCATCCCACATATCATTAAAAATAAGGGTATTTTTAACTTTACGAAACCATTCCTGATAATTTTCTTTTCCAGACAAAATAACTCCAACAATTGAAATTAAAAAATTTATTGAAGTTTACTCTGTAGTAAATTTGTTTTCCAGACAAAATAACTCCAACAATTGAAATTAAAAAATTTATTGAAGTTTACTCTGTAGTAAATTTTTGTGTACAAAATACACTCTGAAATATTCTTTTCCTCTTAGCCAATGTTCTTTAAAATCTTTTTATCTTCTAAAAAAGATTTTCGGAAAGGTTTAATATTTCAATTTAAAAAACCTTGCACTCAAATATAAATGGCTGTTTTAAAAACTTTTATTTTATGAAAAAAACTCCCCAGTGATTTGATAATTAATTTAAAGAAACCATTGCAAGAAAATATAAATGGCGGCTCTCTTCCTTTTTCTTTAAAAAAAAAGAAAAAGAAAATAATTCTTCAAAAGAATTACCAGAAAAATTTACGTGCAGTCTTTGTCTTTCTGCCACAATCTTTACTAAGCAGCTCTCCTTTCTTCCTTTCTTGGTGATAGCTCATTTGCTGGCTCCTCCTTCATGGGCTCCTTCTTTCTCACCAAGTCGAACAATTTACATGCAGTCTCCTCTTAATGTGCAGTCTTTGTATTTCTGACACAATCTTTACTAAGCAGCTCTCCTTTCTTCCTTTCTTGGTGATAGCTCATTTGCTGGCTCCTCCTTCACGGGCTCCTTCTTTCTTACCAAGTCTTTCTCACCAATGCTCCACTACCTTTGCTCTGATACCACTGACACAGGCCGTGAAGAAGCTCAGCAAATCAATATCTTATTACGTGAATGAGTGTTACATATAAAGGAGATCAAAACCGTTATCTACAGTTAGATAACGAGATTATTAACTAGATTTTACTAACTAATAACTGAAATATTATTTACAATGTAATCCTGAAGGATTATTCAACATATTTTTCTAATTTTATTTGGGTTATATTCAATTTTTTAAGTTTTACTTCTTTGAAGTGGTTGTTGCGCCTAGAGAAACCTATATGCAAAAGACAATCCCCAAGTGGAGGTACCTGCTACTTCAATCCCTTTTCTTCAAATTGATAATAAATTACAGGATTTTGTGATTATTGAGAACCAACAATCAACAGAAAATTAGACTGTGACTTTCTTTTGACGTATGGACCTCTCATATTCTATAGTTGAGTACGCAACATTACACATAGAATTGTGAATACAGTATATAAAGTCAAAACAATAAGTGAGTACACAACATTACACATAGAATTGTGAATATAGTATATACAATCAAAACAACAAGTAATACTGACAGTCAATATGTCCAAGCTATTCCAAACAATGCTGTGATCAGTATTTGAAGATGTCAGCGTTAATGCTTTAAAAACCATTTTCATCTCTGTATAGCATGAGAATGGACTGAACCATAGCTACATTACTATCAATATATATGTGCTAATCCGCTATACAAAAGAAAACATTCAACCCTTAGCCCTAAAATATTTAAATTAGAGAGAGGTTGTCAATAAGCTTCCGTGATACACAACCTCTACGCATTTAAAAGTGAAAACCCTAAATATATACTATATCAACGAGGTGACAGTGGGAATGAATTATAAAGGAAAAGTAACAAAAGGTTTCCTACTACAAAGATCCTGCCATTAGCCAGTTTTACTATCTAAAACTAAATTGTCATAGACTTTCACTAGTATTTTAGGACTACTGATACTTCATGAATAAAGATAGAAAAACAAAGGCAAGCTTTTCTGGGAGTTTGGGGCACAACATTCCTGCTCTGAGGTTGATTAAGATTACTCAAGTTGATGTACATCTGGCTGGAAAGAATAAGTTCCATGGTGGCTAGTTTTTTTGGGCAAGTGTTATTAATATGTTTTTTTGTTTTTTTGTATTCATATGGTTTGGCTTTCCATTATGTTAATGTTTTTTTGAAATTGCCAAATTATTATATAAACTATATAAAATTTTTAGAAATTGAAAGATTTGCTATATAAACTATATTGCTATATTTTATAGTTTCCATTTTAAGAATTGGTAAGATTTACCAAGTTTTATACAATTTTATAGTTGACATTTTAATAATTGTTAAGATTGGTCAAGGTTTATACTGTTTTTTATCAGCAGACACATTTTCTAAGTGGATGCAAACCAATCATCTTCCATGTTCTTGGACATTACATTTCATAATGATAAATTTCTCTTACAAGTAGGTGGTTCAGGTGGTTATATTGAGAGATTCATCTTGTTGTGTTCATTTTGTAGACATAGAACACCCAAACCCACACATGCTCTTGACTTCCAAATTGAAGGATGTGGACATAATCCTTGAAATGTTTGCAAACTATCATTTTCTGCTCTATGATGTACAAATCTAGGTATTTCCTTCCTGGAATTTATAGAAGATAAGTGTCACTACCTTACATGTTGAAGTATCTAAATTAACACGGGTATTATGGGAAATAAACTCAATGACATAGAAAGTTATGTCAGGTTAGTAAAAACATCTTCATATTTTGTTGAAGTTGTGAGTTATTAAATAAAAGCAAAATGGTAGGATACACAATCTTTTATATGTTATACACAAGAATTCTTTTTGGCAAGGAAAGTTCTATCTTTCACATGGGTTTTTAACATTTTTGTCAGGTAGAAGAGTTTTCTCTTGCATACTCAAGAAGTAAGCTTAAAAGATCATTGTTTATGCAACATATATACACTAGTCTATGAGCCCGATACTATATGTGTGGAACTGAGCTTCCCTATCCTGTCATGTAGGTGTAATGAATAGAGTCTGTCGTCCTAATACTTTGTCATGTAGGTGTAATGAATAGAGGGATTGAAAAATACTTTGAATCTTGATTATGGATGGATGATGAGGGCTTATAGTTGGAAGATATTGTAGATGTTTTTTTAAAAGGGTTCTCAAAAGTATTTAAGTGCAGTAGTATTATTTAAGTCAATATTTCAATATGAGGTGGTTAAATTCCTATCAAAATAGCAGGGTAAGCCACCTGTGGTCCCCTGTGGTATCTTAGATAGGCCATCTCTTATTTGTGAAATAAAATATCATCAAACATGAGTCCTTTATGTGCAGACAAAGAGTTTCTGATTATGAATCTTGCATACAATTGTATATAAATTTCTTGTACTAATTGTTTTTTATTGAGTGTGCCAATGTATTCATGTCATAATGTAATTAAAGTAAATCAAAATGGTTATCGTCATTGTTTTTTCCTTTTTATCAACTGGTGGTCTTTTTCTAGTTTTGAACAAAGGGTTTATCCTTTGTTGACGTAGATACAAGTCACAAGAGGCATCTGTATTTGGCCTTTTCTCCTTCATTCAGACTACTTCCTTAGGTCTCTTGATTAAGAAACAATGTTGGGATTCTTAGTATTTTCTTAGAATTACAAATTATGCAATCTTGGTGTTAATATTTCCCATTTCCCTAATTCTTAAAGGGTTCTAGCTCAATGGAAGAGTGTCTTCTTTACAAGCAAGAGTTTGAAGGTTCAATTCCTTCATGCCCTAATGATATTGCAATATTGATACTTTTAATAAAATATATTTTATTATGATTTATTATGTCTATAGGGGAGGTTTCAAACCATTTTTGATACTGACTTCATATGTGACTATGAGGGGGGTTCAAAACGACCCTTGCATGTTACAACGAGGGGGGTTCAAAACCCCCATGTAAGTTTATATGAGGGGGTTTCATAACCTCCCCAAAGGTTTGTAAAGATTTTTAGGGAGGGTTTCGAACCACCTTCGTAGGTATCTACGAGGGGGGTTTATAACCATCCCCAAAGTTTTGCAATAAGGACTTTTACACTACAACAAAAACTAGATTTAGCACTGAATTTTAGTGTAATTTTTCCCAATTGTGGTGAACAATTTGGTGCTAAACCTGGCGCTATTGTACAATTTCGTAAAACGTCATCTATTGCATATTTTTTCCTGTCCCTATTAACATCCATTTTTGCATCCATTTTTGCACCCAATTTTTTGCGCCCAATTTTTTGCATCTTTTGTTACGCCCTTATTTGCGCCCAATTTTGCATCTTGTATTGCATCTTTTTTTGCGTCCTTTGTTACATCCTTGTTTTCACCTAGTTTGATGATCAAGTTTGTATCCAATGTTGCATCTTATTTTTCTCCTAATTTATCATCGATTCTTGCACCCAATTTTGCACCATGTTTTACATCAAATTATGTGTCTAATTCTGCATCTAGTGTTACATCTAGGTTTGCATCCAATTTTGGGCCCAATATTGCATCTAGTTTCGCATCCAATTTTACTTATAATGTTGCATCCCCTTTTGTATTTAATTTCGTATCTTGTTTTACGTCTTTTTTTGTATCCATTTTTGTGCCTAATATTTCATCTCGATTTACGTCGTATTTTACATCTAGGTTTACACCTAGTGTTGCATCCTAGTTGATGTGTTTTTTTGCATCTATGTTTGAGCCCAATGTTGCACCTAGTGTTGTTCCTAGTTTTGTAGCCATGTTTGTATCTAATATTGCATCATGTTTTGTGTCCAATGTTGCATCCCATATTGCATTCAATATTACATCTAGTTTTACATCCAATGTTTCATCCCATCTTGCATCCAATATTGTGTCTTGTTTTAAGATTTTGTTTGCGCAAAGTGTTGCTTCCATTTTTTCACCTAGGGTTACGCCTGGTTTTATGTCCATTGATACACCATATTTTGTTCTCAATTAATGTCCAATTTTATGTCTAGTTAGGAGTCCGCTTTTGCATCTTCTATTGCATCTAGTTTTGGGCCTAGTATTGCATCTAGCTTTGAGTTATTAATTGTGTCTAGTATTGAGTCTCTTTTTTCATCCAATCTTGCATTTAGTGTGACATCCATTTGTGTGTCCACATTTGCGTTTTACATAATGCCCACTTTTGCATCCACTTTTGTGTTTGGTGTGACGTCCACTTTTACATCATGTTTTGCATTCAGTGTTGCATCTAATATTGCATCCATCTTGCACTACTACATTTTTTACTTTTAGAAATACATTGCAATATAATTATGGCATGGAGGAATCGAACCACCAACCTCTAGATTGTAAGAAAAGCACTCTTCCATTGAGCTAGCACCCTTTAAGAATCATGAAGAGGAGCAATATTAACACATAGATTTCATCAATTTGTAATTCTAACAAAAGAAAATAAGATCCAAAGACATTCATGCTTAAAATCCAATTTATTTTTCCAAACAAATTAATAAGCACAAAAATCTATCGTGATTAGGGAACATAATATCCTAAACAATTACGCAGTCTATTAAAGTGGTCTGCAAAAGGGTCTTAGAGAACAAGAAAAAGTATTGATGCATACCTAATAACGTAAACTTGAGAAGGACAAAGAATAAGGGAGTGTTTAAGAAATAATTGTAGAATCCAATTGAGGATGTGTGTGTTGCTACATAAATGTTGTTATTTATTGATGATGTGATTTTGTTCAACAATTGGATTGTAAAGGAAGTACTCGTGAATGGTTACTAAAAGAACATGCCTACCATGTGCATCATATATTATCTAATGAATATTTTAAGAATGAACACCAACAAAGAGGATTTATATTATGTGCATTATTCATAATCTAAAAGATAGTAAGATTTCAACAAGGAAAAGCATCATACTAGTTTCCACAATTGATAAGGACACAAGGAGGTAGATGAAGTTGAGGGGTTTCCCATCTTACTAAGGATTGTTGCATCAAGGGATTCTTTAGGGGCATTCCATCACTTCAACAAGTTATTAATTATTGTCAAGTTATTATGTAATAGAAACCACATGAAATAAGAAGAGTGCACTTAGGATGCCATATTATCAACATTTACCACTATTAACTCTTCCTATAGAATTTGTACTCGCAATATTATACTATATTTAGTTTTCACTAGCCCGTGACCCCATTTTCCTCATGGCTCTATCTTTATCATTAGTTACTTTTCATATATAGCGCTTTAATAATGGTGTAAAATTTTGGAAGGATGCACTAGCCTACTCATGAAACTCAAATTCATTGCTACCCTTCCATTTCAACACCTCCTATAATTTATGGTTGTGTAGACTTCAACCTTTGTTTCATTTTAATTTATAAACTAGTATCATGACACATCTAATCCATACTAGGCTTTAGATTGCACCTTGCTTCTCTCAGTACAAAAACAATTAAAAAATTAGTTCATTCTTTCTATTGCTCTCATTTTCTTTTTTGACCCCACCCCTCCCCCCCCCACTTTAATTGTTGTTGGAAGCTATAACTAGCAATATTAATTCCTAAAGCATATGTTGACTTTCTCCTTTATCCTTCTTTTTCTATCATTTGACTTGAAATTTTAACATTACCATTAATAATTCCAGGATGTTTGAGTGGTTCCAACCTCATTGAACTTAATATGAAGAAAGTATAAACACATATCCCATTTAGAATTCAGTAGACTTGGAAAATTTCATGATTTCGGTATTTAAAGATTGGTAGGATTAGAGTGTTTCAAGATAGGATTCTATCATGTATGGAACTATGGGATTGGCATTTAATCAAGAGAACCAAGCCTCTATATACCCCATTTTTTATGGTTTTGACTTTTGAACTCATCTATCATGACCTTAGTAAAAAAGTACCCTTCACTCAAGACAAAACAACTTTTTAGACATGTTAATCTTTCAGACTCATTTCAAAGCTTAGATTAACCAATTTTATCAAAATTGGATGGTGCTGATTTGAGCCTAGATTATCAACATTTACCACTATTAACTCTGCCTATAAAAGTTCTACTCACAGTGTTATACTGTATTTTTTTTCACTAGCCTATAGTCAAGAGAATAAAAATACCAAATAACTGACTGACTACAACGCTTAAGATACATTCAATAGTGGATTAGAAAACCTTTTATGTCATTTACATGCATACATCATGGAATATAAATGAAGGGGCTCTAAAATATACCGCGTACAATATGATTAGTAGATTAAACTACAACAAAAGGAATCAATATACCATTTTAGCCAAACTCATAAATGAATGTTTCTATAACTTTGCACAAATTGACATATGTTTATTATAGGTTCTTGTGTTGCTTACTGGTGAAGGAAAAACTCCACCAAGTGCAGTGTACAGAGATAATTTTCCAATAGGTAAGCCCATACCCTATCAGTAATCAAAACATGTATATCAAACAAGTATAAAATGGGTAAAGTATATACAAGGAAAAGAAAATGCCCTAATATCTTGTTAATATTGTCGATTCTTTGTGTTCTGTTATTTTGATAAGTTGATAATACATATATATCAAACAAGTATAAAATGGGTAGAGTATATACAAGGAAAAGAAAATGCCCTAATATCTTGTTAATATTGTTGATTCTTTCTGTTCTGTTATTTTTCTTGCCATGATCATAATTTTAATGTGGTATTAGAGCCATGTTTGGGAAAATTAATCTCTCTCATGAGGGAAACCCCAAAATATAAATCATACCAACTTTGTAGAGTAGGGTGGCTAGCCAAGACAAACTTTGTGCAGTATTCAATGACATTCAGTACAAATGTCTCTCCCAAAGCTAATATATACCTCAAACTTTCACCAACATTTCTCTATGTAATATGTGAGTCTTTCAAAATTATCACATGAATTTGTAATAGTCAATAGAAGGTAATGGTTGACCCCAAAGAACAATAAGGAGGTCACATACAAAATATTTTTCTCCAACAATTAAAACTGGAACAACTCATTAACATGGTAAACAGATACACACATTCCTCTGCATGGATTCATGTGAAACGGTTCTCGATTTTTATTTTTCCTCTTCATAAATGATCATAATAAATTGTTGGAGTTAAAGATAAAGTTGGAATCTATAGAATTGATGTAGAACATGATAGGTATGGGTGATGATATGACATAATTTACTATCCCTTAATCCCATTCGACGTAGTAGATATGGAGGCTTCTATTTCATTTTGGAATAGATTATAGTTTCTATTAATTCACTCACTGTATAGAGCAGAGAAACAACGGACCATAGCTGCTTCTATGTGCACTCTATGTGCTTAGAGTAGTGTAGATAGATATAGATAGGTATATCTAGAGATAAGTATAATATGTTAGAAGGCATAGGGAAGATAGGTAGACCCAATAGCATGCAATTGTTTTTTTGTCGAACGAATTTTCCATGACCTTATGATGGTAGATATGTGATATCATATATTGATGTTCAGGAATACCACTTCCACTATTACACCCTAGATTAGTAGATATGCAAGTATCTTACCTTCCCTTAAACCTCAGCAAAGAAATTGACAACATCCTGCCCCAAGGTAAACTACTTAAAAGGGCATAGTTCCATGCGAGCTCGTCAAGAAGGTTCTTTGCTATAGCTCGTAAGGTCTCTCTCTCTCTCTTATTCTTTTTTTCCAAGAATGTATACTACTACCCTAAGCCTATTGGATTGAAATCTTTCTCTTTTCAAATAATGGAGACATTTTGAACTTGTACTACATAGGTAGAGTCGCATCACTACAATAACTTCGAATAATCACAGCTGTGTAGAGCTAGGCTCTTGAATATAGTAACGGTTATTTTTCCATATAGGTGGTATGCACTTCCCCTTTCCAGAAACATGTGAAAATCATTGCAAGTAATTTAATATGTTCATCTTTCTTTGGGTTCAACATCTCCACGCGAGCTCATATATCAATAAGAAGTAGTACTTTATATACAACTCTTATCTAGTAGTACCTTACTAACTAGTAGTTCTACTCGGGAGCTACTATGGGGGAAAAGGAATCACTAAGGTAGTCCATGCGGATAATGAATGCAAATAATAAGGCTTGTATTATCTTAAAGGGATAAGTTACATGTATTAATAAGGATTAAGGCCATAGACACGTAGGTATAGTTTCACTATAGTTCATTGAAACTAGATAGTGGACACTATCACTATACTATTAGAATGTAGATATGCAATGTGGATAGGAAGTGGACCTTTTTTATCATTAAAATGTTGTGATTGCAATCCATCAAGCATCTCTTCTTTTGTCTTAGTGGTATCTAAATCTGAGAAATGGATACCTTCCAATTGTGTTCCATATTTTCTTTCTGTATCAAAATGTTCATTGTTCTGCACATTACTCTTTGGTGCATGGCATCATCGGACATGCTCGAATGCTTTGCATCATTTTGAGAAAAAATGATAATCCTGTATCCAATCAATATTACCAATGGAAAGGCCAATTTCATGCAACATAAGATGTTCATTATAGGAAACACATTCCTAGAAAAGTACTTAAGATGCATCTACTCTTGATGTACTCAATCCCGACAAAAAGATATTTGGAGCAAAAGAACAGGATTCTTAAGGTATACAAACAAGGCAGTCCAATATAAATCTGGCATCAACCCTGATAGCTTGAGCAGTTCTTTCAACATTTTGACATCCCTTGTTATAATTATGTACAATATGTGGTTTTCCTAAAACTAATGAATTCAGAGAAACATCATCAACATCCATTTCCCTATGTTGAGATGAATTACAAATATTAAAATTTTATGTCTTACCCAAGGGCATAAAAGTTGTATAACCAAAAGATTCTATACAATTCTTTACCAATATATCTATAGCTCAACAAGCACAATATTTCATTAGTTCTACGAGTGATGAGTGCCTCTATAATGAGAGACAATAGTAACAAGTTGTGTTTCTATTTTCTTTGTAGAGCCCTTCACTGCAACTGCCAAGAAGTCTTCCATTGTTACCAAACCATTAATGCAAACCACTTTTCCACTCCTTAACACAAGACACAGCAAATCATTATTGTTCCCTTATTTGTCCAGGCAATCAAAATTGGACCAAGCTATTTGTACAAGCTCAGATGTACACTTTTTAGTAATAAATGAACTCAAACTTGATTGATCACTTATGTTGCTCCTTTCTAGTAATGCGGCATAATATCTTGTCTTCTTTCGTTCGGTTTTTTTTGGGAGTTTCCTAATATAAATCAAGATTTCCTCAAAAGAATAACTATCTGATAACTCAAATCTGATTGGAGGAAATTGCGGATGAAAAATAGCATTGACTCCCTCTCTAGTGAGCATTGCATTATCATCGAGGTCCAATGTAGCTTGTGATAAAAGTTCAAACAGTCGATTCTTTGCAATGGGAGTTTTTAATGGTAAGTTTTCCTTTTTATGCACAACTAGTTTTTTAAATATTTTGTCAAGAATTTGAAAAATGTGACTTCTAAATAAATCCAAGAAGTCTCCAAAGACTAAGAATATAAAATCCTTAATTGAAAATTACTTCATAGGCCATTTTTCACAGTCCTATATCTTTTTATGTGCCATAAACCATTCCTTCATTGCTAATTCTCTAGCTTCGATGTCCTTAATAGGATCATGTTGGAAAAAAATGTAACATGTTGAAGAACATAATCAATGCTTAAACCATTTTCAAAGACTGAATCATCACTTAACAATCAAATCATGCCAAGATCAAGAAAATGTGTTAAATATTCATTTCCCTTTCATGGACAAAGAGACTTGTACCCATCATCAAGTTATGTGCTAAATATATCAGCTGCAAAATATACATTCACTGAGATGACCCTTAGAATGCTCCTAGGTGTTGGCCTTAATGAATAGGGTTGGTTGCATTGCCTCAGAGTTCAAAGTCTATAAACAAAATCGATTGAAGGTAAACAACTGCATGGTTGCAAATTCTGCACATAGATAACCCAAGGTTGAATAATTCCAGGGCTAATTTATATATGTAAGATGGGTTCCATAACACATTTAGCTTTGGAAACTTGGAGGCTCTGTATGGGGATGCCTATTGTTATTTCTCCATATATTGTCAACAAGTAACAAAACCCAATTCCCTTATAATTTGTACTTCGACATCTTTAAATCATGATAATAGGATACATTTATATATTTGATGTCATTTTGTATTGGTTGTCAACTTTCGAGTCCGTGATTGGAAAACTATCAAGGTTCGGGATTTAGTATTGACTTTGATGTATCATTTTTATTTGGCATCCACTACATCATATATCGATCATTTTCCTATATTTATGTGCCAATGTTTTTATTTGATGTTGTTGTTGGTTTATATGTTTAAAAAACATTAAAAAAATGAATTTATTTTGTATTTTTTAATGCTTGCAGTGCTTTGCCAAAATTTTCACTGATGTTACCAAGAAGTTGTATTTCACACCCCCTGCCATTTTTTTGTTGATGCCGATTTTTTCAAGAATGGGTATAATATCATATGAGCAAGTTATTACCAGGATATGCATGTGTAGTATCTTGTCAATATATGTAAAAGGTAGTGTTGTATTAGCACGGTCATTCATAATTTTCATTCAAGGTACAGATAAACAGAGAAGAGCTAGGTAAAGTTCATTAGTACTTAAATTAAATGAGTTCCAACTGCGGTATTTTTTAAACCTTAGCTCTCCTCTTTTGTACTAGCTCTCCCTCATTTTTCCCAAGCCATAGCTTCATTAAGGTGCTAACTGATGCAGCTACTAAAAATACAGTCATCTAGGAATGGACCAACGTCCTACTTTGTTAAAAGAATGAGTCATCTCCTCACCTTGCAGTTAAATATGGATTACCTATAGGCCATTGGCAAGGCATTGGTATTTATAGAAAATGAACTTATAAGAAAGTTTAATAGGCACATGGTCGAGCCCTAACACACTGGAACTTGGAAGGATCAAGCTTCATTGGGCCCCTTTGGCTCAAAACATCATTAAGCAATTTCTACTATGGGAAAGGGTTTTACTCCTTCCTCTTCAAGCATAGCAAGGATAAATATAAAATCATTTGGAGAGGTCTGTGGTTCTTAGGTTTGAATAGGTTGAACCTAAACCACTGGTCTCTAAACTTTGATTCGGAATATAAGGTTGCAACAAAGGGTTTGGGTTTTCTTGCCTTTTTTTCCTTAGATTTTGTGAGACGATATAACATTAGAAAATACTAGAACATGTTGTGAAGGTATATAGAAACCATAAGCTAAGCAGTGGTATACACAAGTGCAAGAATTTGTGTCAAGTTTTAACAAGAAAACAACCTTCCGAAGGAACCAGATATACAACTAAAAGATCGAATTATGTCCAAAAATTAGACTATGAGCAAATACTGTTCAAATGCAATTTCTACCATGACTACGGTCATTTTGTGAAGGATTTCCCCAAAAATATTCTCCATTAGGAGGATGGATTCAAGAAGGTTGCAAACTAGAAAAGAGTAAAAAGAAGCAACGACATGCTCAATAGAAAAAACAACATCCCCCTGAAGATGGGGAAATCCCTCCTGTAGAAATTGATAAGACTACGAGAATAGAGCCTATAGACTCAGATTATTATCTTCGATCTCCAATGAATATTTTTAACAAGGTTTCAAAAGATGGGACCTCCCCACCACCAAGCCCACTTCCCTATTCACCACAATCAGATAAGGTTTGGCTTCCTCTTTCCCCCAAGGAGAGACAACAAAAGAATAGGATCAGGATGGAAAGCTCACAAGGATGTTATAGAAGAGGAAGCAACCAACAATAAGTTATTGGTAGTGCAATATACCATAATCTAGTCCTTTGTATTAGGAGAAAAAACAAAACCAAATAAATTAGGAAGTTATTATCTTGGAACTATAGGGGGGATATATCCCTGATAAAATAAATTCTCTGAACTCATTTTCTGGAAATAATTCATGGTTCTGTTGCAAGAAACAAAGCCAACAACCAAGTTTTTAGCATCAGTAAATAGAGGAATTTGGAAAAAAATAAATGGTTTGTGAAGGAGGCCATATATTTCTTTGGAGGAATAGCAATCCTGTGGCACCCAACCATTATCCACACAGAAAACGATTTAAAATTGGATCACTAGATCTAACTGACTTGTGAAATAATCCAAACCAACCAATCATTTAAATTTTTTTGTGTGTAAGCTCCACGTAATGCAATGGAAAAAAAACAAATGTTGCATCTCCCTTTCTAATTCTCTCACTTCATCACCTCCTAAGAATGGAATCTTAGCAGGATATTTTAACCTCGTCCTAAACACTAAACAGAAAACAAGTGTTTCTCTTGTTCTCGGTCCATGCAAAAAATAGGTAGAGGACAATTATTACAATTTTGGTTTCTTTGACATCAAACCAATATGGGGTAAGTAGTAGTACACCTGGATGAACTGCAGAATTGGGAAGGCTTTATAACAAAGAGATCAAATCTTTTCCTTTTTTCAAAGAGTCCTTCCTCAATGATGGTTTGAGCCTCTCTTCTTCAATTATTCCTTTAACTCTCTCAGATCATATAACCATCTCCTTGGATATAACAAAATCAATGAATATGATCCCATCCCTATCATATTTAACTCACCTTGGACTGAATATGAAGGGTTTGAATACTTGAATGCATCTTCTAGACCGATTCAAAGAGTAGGTCAATTACAATGTTCGGCTTGCAAGGAAGGTATGAGAAGAAAAACTGGCTCTTACCCAAGCCCAGATTGATGAGATAGGTTAAACCAACCACCTCCAAAAATAGAAAAGATAAGAAATCTAACCCATTCTAAAACTCAACTGCAGGAAGAACATTGGAGATCTCACTTCCCGTTTTTATAGCTTAAAATTCAAATATGAAGACAGAAATACAATTTTCTTTCAGAAAACAAATAATAGGAGAATTACAAATTCAAATTTTAAAATATCCCTTCAGAATGGAGATAAAGATAAGATAAGATAATTTTATTAATGTCCAAGGAATGACCACAAAAGTAGGTCAATTGGACTATTTGGTATTAAGATATTAATACAAAGTGGGAGCACTTACCCGGCTCATATGAAAATGAAATGCAGAAAGAAAGTATGACTAAAACCTAGATATTGAACTCTGAAGAGGGAGAGCCAATCTAGGAGAGATATGTACACAAATAATAGATATAATTCCTATGAAACAAATGGTGTATGTTTGTCATATTACATTGGGACCATCCCTCCTAATGTCCGAGGCCGAGTGGAGAGAAAACCACTGAATTCTGTCAAATATTGAATCAGGTATTATAATATTTCATGGGTATTATGACTGAACCTATTAATGCAGGCAGGCATGAGGAACAATTTTGTTCCTTATATTCCTAATATTATTACATAAAGGGAAAATGGGGAGCTTTTCAACCAAGTTAAACATGAGGAAGTGATGGAAATCATATTTTTAGTCCACCGGGATAAAGCTCCTCGTCCTGATGGATTTCCAATCAACTTTTATCGAAGGTTTCAACACATATTTATAAGGTAACTTGTCAAAATGGTTGAGGAAGCTAGATCCACAGGGAAGGTTAGTGGTTGAATTAAGTTATTAACTCCACCTTCCTAACTTTAATCCCAGAAATGATCCAAATTATTTTTTCAGATTCCAACCCATTTCTTTTGTAAATTCTCCTTTAATTTTTTCTCCAAGATAATAACAAGGAGGATTAGTGCATTACTACCCAATCGTATATCTAGCAAACAAGGAATATTTGTCCCTAATAAACTTAGGAATCTCTCCACTCTTCTAGGAAACCCCATTCGAAAAATCATTATAACTAAGTTAGATATGTCAAATGTGTTAACATAAAAAATTGTTCACCTAGATCTACATGGCCTAAAATTCAAACATACATCATATTTCCACCATATTTCCATTACTTTTGACCTTCACAACTATATTTCCTCCAAAAATGGTCTAAAACATTATTATTTACTATGGTTTACCTTCACTCTCTCCAAAAAAGGGTAAAAAACCCTAAAAAAGGTTCCAAAAACCTAAAAATGGTGTAGAAATCCTAAAAGAGAGAAAAGCATAGGGAAATATCATGGAACAGAAAAAACCATGGGTTACCACATTGGGTCAAAAAACCCTATATCCATTCTATAAATACATTGTGAAGGCCTCTCCCAAGCTGCCTTTTTCTTCCATTTTGTGAGTACCCTGGGACACCTTTAGCTCTCAGGTATTCACACACCTTTTCATGCATGATTGGAATGTGGCAGGATCATTTTCCAATCCAAAGGGCATGGCAACAAACTCAAAGTGACCATAGTGGCATTTGAAAGAAGCCTTTGGTATGTCTTCTTCCCTCTTTCGAATTTAATGATAACCATATCTAAAGTCAATCTTTGAGAAAACTTGGATCCATGGTGCTCATCCATGAGCTCATCAATCCTTGGAAAGTGATATCTATTCTTCACTATCTTTTTATTCAAACTCGAAAATTTCTTTAATGGACTCCTCAATCTCATCTCAAATCCTTTTTCGGTGCCTATAGGGCTGGATTTTAATAGGTTGCATTCCTATATCTAACTCAATGATATATTCCACCCCTCTGTCTCGTGGGATTCCTGGGGGGGAGGTCTCCAAAAACCCTCTCATACTTACTCAATAAATGTTATATCTCCTTAGGATGATTGGAAAACTTCAAGTGAGGTTTATAATATATGATTAAACATTCAACAACCCATTCTATGTCTCCATGCCTCAAGATAGATCTCATACTATGAGAGGACACCACTTGATTTGGCTAAGTGTCAATTCCCCTCAACAAGATGGTTTTCCCTTTTGAATTTTTGAACCTCATTTCAGGGACTTGATAGCTCATTGTATGCTCCCCTAAATAATACAAACATTAGAATCCCAAAACCACATTTGTATTAGCCACATTCACTACATAGAAATTGTGAGTGATGGTATGATTTCCTATAGTAACTTAAAGGTAGTGATGACTGCAAAACCATAGAATTGTTACTTGGTATGATGACTGCAAAACTATTAAAAATTCATCTTGTAAATTTCTCCTCTCCACCAAGGCTGCATCTATTAAGTTCTGATTGGCTCCTCCATCCACTAGAACAATTACCTTTTGTCCTTGTATGTTACCCTTGATCCTTAGGGTGTGAAATCTAGGTACACCCAAGAGTACTGCAATTTTTCATGTCTCGGGAGTAGGATATTCTTATTATTCTATTTCATGCCCATATTCTTGGGCTGCAATGTTTTATTCTTCCTCCTCCCCCTCTTCCTCATCTCAAAGAAAACTTCAATGTAGTGTGCCTTCCCCTTCACAAACTTATGTCTCGGAACCCAAGGTTGTTGGTATGTGAAACATAGTTTCTTTCTTATAAGTTTGTATTTGCTTGGCCCTCCTTTATTTTATTTGGAAAAGGAGTCATTTTTCCATGGTTTCTTACCTTCCTTGAATTCGGAAGCGAAATTAGGCTTAGGGGGGTATTTGGTTCTTGGCAACACATTCTGCAAATATCTTGTCAAATTCATGCCATCCTTCAATGTAGCTGGCTTGTGGGATTTCACGAGACCTCTCAAAGGTTCTACCAACCATTTAGTAAATATTAAAACCAATCTATCCATAGATACATCAAAAACCATTACTGAAAGATTTCAAAATTCTAACATATATTCTTCAGGAGTTCCAACTTCCTTCAATTGTGTTAGTTTTTTGAAAGGAAGTTCAGGGTCTTTCCTCTCAAATATATCCATTAGTGCATTGGATAAACCCTCATAAGATAAAATATGGTCATGTCCCAAGGTTCTAATACCATGTAACAACCAATCACTAGCTTCCCCTTCAAGATTCAAAATGGCCATTTTCAATGCATCTTCTTCAACCATAGGATTTCATTGAAAATAGACATTAAGTTTTGCAACCAAGCACTAGTAGACATTTGGTAAGAACCATCAAAGGAATGAATAGTTACTTTTACCCTGGTATACTTTAATTCCTTATTAAGAGGAGGTGACCTATTCCCACTACCTCCTTCCTTAAACTGAAGAGAGGTTGTAATGAGCTGATTGAAAGGCATGACTTTCCTACATTCATTACTTAGTTTCTACCAATCATTTGTTGCTTCCCTCAGATCATAAGTAGTGTAATGGACCTATTTGGATTCTAAAAACTTAGGTATTGCAGGGTCGGTTTGATTCTTGAATTCTTGGGTTCAGTTATGAGGTCCAATATTTGAAAAAATGGCTTCTCCATTGGTCTTCTTCTCATCATGAGGTGAACTACTACTACTCTTGGGTATTGACTTGCCCCCCAGTTGGCTAGCCAACAATTCGAACCCTTGCATAAAATATTTGGTAATACCTTCAAGAGTTTCCTTAATGAATTTTTTAAGTTCCTCATTACCCCCCTTATCATCCATATCTCCCAATACTAGTTTTGCATTAATCTTCTTGTAAAAATAACTAACTTCCCCACTTCCTTCTCTTCCAATGTTAATGTCTTCAGTATCAGTTTCTAATGGAGGGAGGTAATTATTAGGAAACATAAATAGACAAATCCAATAGGTGCTAATATCATCTTTGATACCACTGTAATGACCCAATTCAAAAATTCCAAACAAAGGAAGAATTTGGGGAAAAATTGTATTGACTGGTCTTGACTCTAGGTGTTTCTTATAATGGCACAAGAGGGTATCAAGTTTGGTAGAGAATGATATGGTGACTCTTACGAACACTCAATAGAATCTATGGTAACTTTATAATAGGTTATAGACATCTGAAACTCATTTTGGGGACATTGGAAAAAATGGTAAAATTACTAGTAAATTGTGGTGCAATTCCCCCTAGGGTGTGAGCAGAAATGACTCTCCAAATCCTATGCGACCCTACCAAATTATCAATTAGAGTATGGGGACTGATATTAGACTTCATTTAATTTCATATGGTTTGGTTATGAGTTCTAGGAAACCAAAAACATAAATGCATATGGGGAAATTAACCTTGGGTGAGAAATTCGTTTTCAGAAACATTGTTGGGCACTGCGGGAGAAACATCGACCTCCCCAAACCCCCAAATCGTTAATCTATGCTCCACATTCACTCATTAATACAAAAATGGATTTCTGGGTATGGAGAAATAATGAAAAACACAGGAAAACGGGATTAGAATGCCCCAACTATTTCCAGCTACGTGAGGAAGAGAAACGCATGGGTGAATAATGGAATGGGAAGCCATTTTCTGGGTGGTAAATTGCCCCATAAGCAAAAATTCGTTTTCCAAAAATTATGGCTTTCCCCAATACAAATTTGGCTGCCATACTCTTCCATTCCCCAAGAAATTAACTACCTCAACCAAGTTCTAGAAGAAAAAAATGATTGGGTGAATCAGATAAAAAAGGTAGTTGATAGCTTAATGGGTTCTCCCATTGACATTTGGCTTTACCCTATTGGCTCAAGGGTTTGAGTATTTTCCCTCCCTATTCCTTGTGAAATCATGCCCCCATCTCTTTGATACATTGGAATAGCTAGTTGTGGGTATTTTTTATTAATTGCATATTTACATGATGTCCCAATTTTTAATGTGCTTGGCTAGCATGAAAACCACATGCATCACTTTTATTTGCATATACATAAAATGATAAATCCATGGTGGGGCCTTGGCCCTGAGCTCCTCACCATTATTTAATAACGATATTTACATCATTTGCAATTTAAATATAATGGGGTCAAAATTGGGGTATTGCATATACAACTCCATTGAAATGGGAAAACAACACATGGAAACTAGTCACACCATAGCTTGGAAATGTGGACATCTTTGCATATTAATTTTTGCTAATTTCAACTTACAAAGAGGATGGGGGACATATAACAGAGCCATCAATCATTCACCCATGTTTGGGCATAAAATGGACTCAACAAGGTGCAACCACCATTCACACAAGTACACCATCATAGAGAAACATGGGAATATTGAAGTAGGAATTGAGAGAATGGGAGGAGAGATGGGTCACGAACTGTAGAAGCATACTATCTCCAATAACAAAAAATCCATTAATATCCAAATGAGAGGTTAGGGTGGCCTATCCAACATCCCATTTGGATGAGAATCCAACTCTCTCAAAATGGGCTCACTAGCAAGGCAAGTGAGCATGTGACTGTGTAATGGATTAGCTAGTGCTTTCCAAAATTCCAAAGGAAAATTACGAAATTATCAAAATTCATTCTCATTCCTCATGAAATATTTTTATAACCCTCCTAAGGTCCTCAAAATTTTAATTCCCTCCCATAGGCTTCCTCCAACTCATCCTTGATGTTTAGTAACACCCATGACACTTGTCCTTCTCCTCATCCCTTCATCTTCCTCCAAAATCGAATTGTTGCTACCAAACCCCAAGTGTGCCATCTTGGAGGCTATTTTTAACCCTGACACATCAGGTTGTCATGGGCCTACAATCAGGTCTGCATTCATGTATGATTTGTCATAGAATCTTCCATCATTGTTGTCATAAAGCACATGGAATCTCTCTCCAAGTGGAACCTAGTTTCTTCTTTGTCTCTTTCTCTTTCATGGGGAGTTTGTCCTCTTCACCTATTCAAATCCTTGGGCTCATGACATGTTACTTGAAACCTCTTCACCTTCCAATAACTTTCCATTACTCATAATTTCAAATTTCAGGTTAAGCCGTGACATGTGTAAGGAAGAATCTAGCTACCCAAGGTATCCATGAACCTCCAAATGCCTTCATGAAGCAATGCCACTTTATTTTATCCATATTTATTATTTTTATGACCCAATTTAATGTGTAAATGAAAAAATAAGGTTTTCTTGGGTCTCGTAGTTTCCTTATTGCAAGACTTAATGCCTCCTCCCCAACCTAGGGAACTAGTAGGTGGGTGAAACATTTCTAACTAGTAGTCTCATTGGGATAGGGACATGACATATGAGCATGCATATGATTATAAATTTATTGAAATGTTTGTTTAGGTTTATGTTTGAAATGCATTGTGTTAGGTTTAGTTTGGTTGTGATTATTGAGTTATATCCATTTTACATGGATGAATAAATTAATTTATATTAATTAAAAATGTTTTTCTTTGATTATATATATCTTATTACAATTTATAATAACAAAACTAAAATTGATAAAAAAAATTGCAAAAACTTGGTGATATTGTAAAATTAAATATTTTATACTAATAAAATAAAGTTTGAAGCTTGTTTTTAGAATGCTTTGATATTCCTATAGGAATATAAGAGTGCCATCCTCTAAGACTAAATATGGTGTGCTAGGTGATAGTAAAGAGTTCCGTGAGTAAAAGGTTCAATAGTATATGGTTAACCCTTAAAATAGAGTCTTTCTAACCCATTGAAGATTTACACCCATCAAAATATACCAATTGAGCTATAACAAAATTCATTCAATTTTTATTTAGTTTACATTTTCTTACAAAAACACCTGAAAACTGCCAACCAAATGAAATTCAATATTGAAGACATTACCACCTCATGACGCTGGTTCATTACTAAAATTTTAGTTCATATTATCATATCCAATTTTACATCTTAATGGCCACCATTGTAACCCAAAACCATAAATTAATAATGTATCAAATGTGGAAAATTGTTGCATGAGTGCTTATCTTCTTAACCAATCGACACCTTCGAGTTTTGTCTAATTAGTGAAGCTAGAAGGTAAATAAAAATATAATTATTATTAAGCACTCCTCCTTGGTTCCTCCTCACTAGTTACTCGTTCATTTTTATTAATTTTTTTTTATCACATTGACTTAGAAGGGACATCTTCATTTGTCGAAGTGTTAAAAGTCAATAAAAGTAAAGAGTTAAAGGTGAATATCAAGTGATTAAAATTATTTTTCTTTTGACATAGATGATGATTTTATTTTCACTAGAAATTAGAATTTTAATCATTTAAGGAGCATTTTCATATTTTAATCATTTAAGGGGGCATTTTCATTTGTCACTGTGAAGTGTTAAGGTCAATAAACTTATATTTAAGTGATAAAAATATCCTTAGATATTTGTGGATGGTGTGTTCATTTTTTGGGGCTAGGAATTGAATCATTTAAGGGACATCTTTATTTTTGAAAGTAAAATATTAAATATCAATAGTTTTGATAAGCGATTAATCAAAATCATATTTGGAGGTTAGTGGATGATGTGTTCATTTTTACTAACAATTTAATCAGTATTTTCATAAGAAATTGACTTTTTTATCTTGTCATATGGTGATATGTGAGTGATCAAAATCATCCTTGTGCATTTGTGCATTTGTAGATGATTTGTACTTCAACATCTTTAACTCATGATAATAAGATACATTTATATATTTGATGTCATTTTGTATTGGTTGTTTACTTTCGATTCCGTGATTGGAAAACTATCAAGGTTCGGGATTTAGTATTGACTTTGATGTATCATTTTTATTTGGCATCCACTACATCATACATCGATCATTTTCCTATATTTATGTGCCAATGTGTTTATTTGATGTTGTTGTTGGTTTATATGTTTAAAAGACATATAAAAAAATGAATTTATTTTGTATTTTTTAATGCTTGCAACGCTTTGCCAAAATTTTCACTAATGTTACCAAGAAGTTGTATTTCAAACCCCCTGCCAATTTTTTGTCGATGCTTATTTTTTCAAGAATGGGTAATATCATATGAGAAAGTTATTACCAGGATATGCATGTGTAGTATCTTGTCAATATATGTAAAAGGCATTGTTGTATTAGCATGGTCATTCATAATTTTCATTCAAGGTACAGATAAATAGAGAAGACCTGGGTACAGTTCATTAGTTCTTAAATTAAATGAGTTCCAACTATCGTATTTTTTAAACCTTAGCTCTCCTCTTTTGTACTATCTCTCCCTCATTTTTCCCAAGCCGTAGCTTCATTAAGGTGCTAACTTATGTAGCTACTAAAAAGACAGTCATCCAAGAATGGAACAGCATCCCACTTTGTTAAAAGAACGAGTCATCTCCTCACCTTGCAGTTAAATATGGATTACATATAGGCCATCAACAGGGCATTGGTATTTGCAGAGATTGAACTTATAAGAAAGTTTAACAGGCACACGGTTAAGCCCTAACACATTGGAACTTGGAAGGATTAGGCTTCGTTGGGACCCTTTGGCTCAAAACATCAATAAGAAATTTCTACTATGGGAAAGGGTTTTACTCCTTCCTCTTCAAGCATAGCAAGGATAAAGATAAAATCGTCTGGAGAGGGTCGTGGTTCTTAGGTTTGAATAGGTTGAATCTAAACCATTGGTCTCTAAACTTTGATCCAGAATATAAGGTTGCAACAAAGGTTTTGGGTTTTCCTTCCTTTTTTCCTTAGATTCTGTGAGACAATATAACATTAGCTAATACTGGAACATGTTGTGAAGGTATATAGAAACCACAAGCTAAGCAGCGGTATACACAAGTGCAAGAATTTGTATCAAGTTTGAACAAGAAAACGACCTTCCGAAGTAACTAGATATACAACTAAAAGATTGAATTATGTCCAAAAATTAGACTATGAGAAAATAATGTTCAAATGCAATTTCTGCCATGACTACGTTAATTTTGTGAAGGATTTCCCCAAAAATATTCTCCATTAAGAGGATGGATTCAAGAAGGTTTCAAACCAGAAAAGAGTTAAAAGAAGGAACGACATGCTCAACAGAAAAAACAACAACCCCTGAAGATGGGGAAATCCGTCCTGTAGAAATTGCTAAAACTGCAAGAACAGAGCATATAGCCTCAAATTATTGTCTTCAATCTCTAATGAATATTGTTTAACAAGGAGTCAAAATATGGGACCTCCCTACCACCAAGCTCACTTCCCTATTCACCACACTCAGATGAGGTTTGGCCTCCTCTTTCCCCCAAGGAGAGACATCAAAAGAATAGGATCAGGATGGAAATCTCAAAAGGATGTTATAGAAGAGAAAGCAACCAACAATAACTTGTTGGCAGTGCAATATACCATAATCTAGGCCTTTTCTTCAGGGGAAAAACCCAAACCAAATAAAGTATGAAGCTATTATCTTGGAACTATAGGGGCGATGTATCCCTGTGTTGAGGCCTGGAAATTCACAGGAAACAACAGCAAGGGATTCTCCCCAGTCAACGTTCCCAACTAGCCCATTGACTATTTGGTATAGGGAATCTGTCCGGTTTGCGGTCCGTCTACTGTAGGTCAAGTAACAAAAACAAAAGGTTTTACCAGTTGTGGCCCGGTCCACCGTGTATTTTTGTATTTTTTGACTTAATGTATGAGATGCAAGTTCCTAATTAACAATGCAGGATGATTAGGATGTCGAGAGCATTCACAACGTGATGCCCAAGTTCTTACCTCTCATCTTAGACTCACCTGCATATAAATCACATATGCGGCAATGAAATGAACTAACTATCTATCTATCTACCTATCCCCAGGGAGCCAGATTGTAAATTATTTGTGAGTAATGTGTATTGTACATGCAATATAAAGAGAAACTACAGTTAGCTGATATTTCTTTCCACAATGCATGAACGATTAAAGATATTTCAACAACCAGATAGCCAATTGTTTTATGAACCACATACATTACTCATGGTGGTCATTCCACAAAATAAACCAAAAATCATTTAAACAAGAACATAGGTTCAAAGAGTTAGAATGATCTCACGGTTAATGGACAAAAAGCTGGAAAACAAAATAGTTCATCTTTCAGCCATCCACAGCATAACATTTGGAAATTCCACCAATCTTTCTCCAACAGGAAAACCATATTTATTTATTGCAAAGAGAAATAGTTCTTCTTACAATATCGATTTCTAGTCTAACTGGGAAAAAGCCCCATTTATTTCTATGCTTTCTATATTTATACAAAAGGGCGAGACTGTTGGGCTACCCAAAGGTAAACTTTGGGCTTCCCAACTCTTTGTTTCCCAAAATTGTTACAAAATACAAAAAGTGACCACTCCTTCACGAGGAGGGTCCCACTTGGGCATCTAGAAACTTCTTCCATGCCGAAGCATCAGAGGCAATGCCCTCAAATGCGTAGGGTTCCAAAAACTAAATTTTGATTTCAATTTTTTTGGCCTGGTTCTTTATAGCCTCCACTCTGGCTGCGCTTAACCGAAACTGGTCTTCCAAAAGATGCACACTAACGGCCGAATGGCCTACTTCGTTTCTCAGAATCTGGTCATCAATGGCCTTAATGTGTTGCATTCTTGCTTCTTCATCCTGATGTATTTTCTGCAACATCTCCACAAATGAATTGTGGTCTAGAAAATCATCCAACCTCTGCTCGGCCTCTATCTGGCACCTGTTATATGTAATAAGGACTCTTCTGAAAATTTCTATGCAGGCTCCCTTCATCTTCTTGACTGCTTTCTTGAAATCCTCCGCGGTGTTAATAGCAAATTCTATTAAGTCATAATCCCGCTTGAGGGCTTGTTTATCTTTTGATGGAAACTCTGCTGGAGTTTCTTCATTGCTTTCCAGCCTCGCCATTCTTGCAGTCAGGACCTCGAGTACGTCCTGAGATCTATCCACAAAGTAAGAGGAGGTTTCCAAGATTTCTTCCAATGGGCCATTGATCTACAGCACCCTACATCTCTCCTATTCAACAGTAGTTTGTAGCTGCGGCATCTTGGCTTTTTGGGACAAGACATGCTCTTTGAATGGTTGGAGGTTGACTTGTTGTTCCCTTGCTTCCTCCATGGCAGCTTTTAGAGAAGCAATCTGCTCTTGATGCTTATTGTCCTGTTCTTGGGTGTGCAGTTCACTTGCTTGCAAGATGATCTTTTGCTTCTCTTCTAACTCTTCTACTTTTCCTCGCAGCTGTTCCTTCTCCATCTTCAGCTCCTGACATTCTTTCTGCACTTGCTCCAGGAATTTTTGTGTATTTTATCTAACCTATCTCTCTACCTGAAGGTCCTACAATTCAGCCTCAGTAGCCTTCATCTCTCTCTGCATCTCTTCATACTTCCGCTTCAGCCTATTTCCTTCCTCTCTCTCTCTTCTCAATGTATCCTTCAATTGAGCCAAGGACTTCTTGGACTGCTCCAAGTTCGTCATTACCTTACCCATGTTATCTTCTGAGGCATTGATTAGTGCAGCCTCGGCTCTCAGGGTGAATCTTGGGTCTCGGTCTCTTCCCAACATAACAGCTGTATCCATTATCATTTTTCCTAGTAGACTTCCTATTTCAACCCTCTTTTCTGTTCTCTTAACTATCCTCTTTGTTGCTCTGTCATAGAAAACAGTGTTGAAATTAGGGATTTCTTCTCCCTTTTTCTGAACAAAAGGAACTAGCTTTAGTGTGGGGACCATGGGTGTGCTGGCAGCAGGCACTTGTGGGTCCTGAACCTCTGTTTTCTCCATATCCTGGGTCTTCCCTCCAGCTGTATCAGAAGCTGACTGTTCTGTCTCTATCTATGTGAATTTCAGCCTTTCTGCTTCCTGCTTCTGCAGCTCCTCATCCAGCTTCTTCTTCTTTTCTTCTTCTTCTTTCCTTGTATCTTCTTCAGCTTTTCTAGCTGCTTCTTGGGCAGCTTTTGTTTTCTCTTCTTCTTCTCCCTCCATCCATCCTGCAACTTCTTGCACCAATATTTGAGCTTCTTCATTTCTCCTTTTGGCTTCTTCCTCAACCTTAGCCTATTCATCCCCCTTCCCACCTTTGGTGGTGATCTTCTTCTTGAATCTTCTCTTCAGTGCTGTCATCTTCAGGGAATTTCGGAAGACAAATTCTTCCCTATCAAAATGGTGGGTATACTCAAAATGCACATTGTTTTCTTTACAATGTTCAAAAACTTTACCTTGGGAGTCATTTCTGTGGTAGGGCATCTCGCCAAAATGGAACCTCTCCAACTCTTCTACGAATTCATCAGATTTTTTAACCCTAGTGAACCTATAACTTCCTAGTTTGAAGGGTAAGGGAGGATAAGCAGACTTCTTATGCTCGAACAGAAAGCTGCCTATTCCATCCAAGAACACTTGTTTGACTGCCTCCTTATGGATAATATAATCAGTTGCGTATTTGGGCAGCAGGGAAGGTGCTCTTGAACCTCCAAACATCCTTAGGTACAGGCCATTTTCAGTCAAATAGTAGTCTGCATACTCCTTTATTACTTGCAAGGCCTCCTCCGACATGCAATCACACTCCTTCAGAAAAATGAGTGTGTATAGAGGCATAAGGAAGCGTTCACAGGCTTCTCTGTAATGGTTGTGATGTTTATGTGCCCACAATGGTTTATAAGCAGCATAGGTAGGCATCCTTTCCCTGTCCCAGATGCACCTGAGACCAGGGAAAGGTTGGTTACATAATATACAGTCTATCAGTATGGAACTCATATAGAATTCTGATCTCTTCTGGTGTACTCCTCCCAAAGCTGAAGCCAAGCAAGCGAAAAGACTATTGGATACAATGCTAGCCCAGTTGAAAATTGTCCCCTGGGTTGCAACATAAAAAATGATTGGGATCCATTCTAACTTGAAGAATCTACCATGTGCTCTTCCAAAAATATGGTTCAGCATTAAAGCTATGAACCTGTAGGGAGCCCTTAAGCTAGCTGTATCGTAATCACCTGTTGGTCTGTATCTGTAATGTTTTCCTTGCAACATCATCTTTTTAAATGTCTCCACTAGATCCATTCTAATGTTGTTTAGCCAATCATCAGATAAAAAGACTTGGGCTTCTGGCAGGTGGTAAGCTAGAGCTACATATCCAGGGCTATATGCAGCATAGCCCTATTTGTTAACATTCTCCAGAATCATTGTTGTGACATCTGCCCAAGGCAGAATCCAACCGATTACTTCAGAGCATGGGAACAACTCTGGTATGGTGGCAATCTTCATTAGTGAAGATTTTTCTATGTTGGCATATATGGACTCTTCTTCTAAGCCCATGTTAGGGACCTCTCTTCATGTGATCAGTCTATATATTCCCCCCCACTAGTATTTCCCCCCACTGGTATTCAGGTTCAATGCCAGAAATGCACTTCGTGTCCTCATATATGTATTATGTCTTAGTGACAACTTCTACTTCTGGCTCTTCCTCGACCACAGGGGCCTTCTTCTTTTGTCTCTTTGACATGGTGAGCTCTTCCTGTCATAAAATTGTAACATTAAGCCCTTCGGGCTAAGTGACAAACTTGTATACATTAATGTGCAGCGTGCCATTTCTTCTCCATTTAACATAATAGCAATCAGTTAATGAAGCAAATATATGCATGTATAGCCTGAAATGGCCTAACTAAAAAAACTATTAAAACCCAATGTGTAGTGTTCAGTGACTTAGTCTATGTCTATCATGATTGAAAATAGTTATATGCAGTAAGATTATGCAAGCTACCACTGTTCTCCAATACCAAACATTTCTAACAATACAATCGGACGAGAAAACATCTATATTAGTGCGAAGAAAGCTCCTGCTCTCTGCGGGTGCCATTATCAAATCACCGCGAGGGAAAATAGAACCACTACGCGAGTTTCTAAGGTGCATTTGATCAAAGAAAAACCCCCTGTGCAAAACTACAATAAAGAACTATGCTTCGCGGTACACCCTCTTCCCTGGCCCAGGTTCGAAATTGAGCGCAAATTTGGTTGCGCTGGACCTTGAAGGCAAAACGGCCGTGGTTTAAAGATACGAGTAGCACCAAACGGGGAAAAAATCCCAAACCTCATAGAGAAAAGTGGTGGAAACCTACTTCTACCCATCATTAGCATGTAGGGCAGTTTGGCGCAGATAGCGTAACGGTCGTTTGAGCCAAAACCCCTCAATCCCTATGCACAGGGTTGCAAAATAAATGTCGGTGGAAAAAAAATCTACTCTGAAGGTTAAACCGCCCTCCCACGGCCAACTAGGATAAAATCTCCACCTATATAGGCATATAATTTAACGGGACGAGGAAAACGGCCGGGGACACAAACCATCGTAGAAAACAACCAACAGTTCAAACGGAATGGGAAAAATGGGACGAGGAGCCTACCTGGCAATACGGCGAGTATGGCGGGTCGACGACGATCAGGCTTCCACAGTTGCCACCTGGATGCAGGTACACCGACAGTGGGGTCCTTCGCTAACTTGAGAAAATGACAGCGCGACAATGATAATGCTTGACAGTTGAAAATAACAATAAAAAACATAACCCCTCGACCCGGTATATATAGTCAATCACAATGAGCGAGAAAAAGATCGAAAGACAGAAAGCTTTTGAATCGGAGGTTGAAATTATGCTTTCCTCCACAAAAACGGAATGCTAAAACGCTAAGCCCTCCGCGGGGTCATACATATCGGATGGCGGACCACTTTTGGATCGGAAGCTAAAAGCAATCGTCCTTCCGCAACAGCGGACGGCCAAAGCGTAGATCCAGCCGCGGAAACATGCATGGTGGGAAAAAGTCAGAAGATCGGACGTCGGAGACATTTGGGTCGGAAGACGAAAGGGTACTTCTGTCTGCAATGGCGGAAAACCAAACCATAGATCTAGCCGCAACGGCGGGGATAACCGGGTGACAATTAACTATGCATCGGATTTCTAACATTGGAGCGGAAATAGAATTGCAGCCGCAACGGCGGATACCAAACGGATTTACGGGGTCCGAAACCTCAAACCATAATCGGGAGAGAAAGAGGTTTTCCATCCGCAATGGCAGAAGAATAAGTCATGACAATTCCAATACGAAACCAAAAGGCAGTCGATTAAAATCAATCGAAACGGGAGAAAAAATCGAAGTAAAAAACTGAATTTTTATCCGCAACGGCGGGGAAAGAAATGACAAGTCCTTCCGATTCAAACCAAAAAAATAGCTGATTCAACCAACGTATCGGGAGAAATTTCAAAGTCAAGACTCGCTATTCTGCCGCAACGACGGAAGCTTTAACCAAACAAATTCCCAATTCGAACGAGCTGAAAATGCATCCAAAGTCAGCGATAAAGTTTGATCAAACATTAGATTTCTTCAAGCATCAGAGGGAGAATCAAAACAAGTGGTAAATCAATTCAATCATTCTGAGAAATCATTATTAGACCAACTCAAGGGAAAAAAATGGACTAATCTAAGCATAAGGAGGGTCCTAAATTTTTTTGGAATTTTGGGAGAATTGTTGCAGCTGCAACAATTGGCGACTACCTGGTGAACCCCAGATTTCTGAATTAACTCCTTCCCAGTGCAAGACCGTCTGAATAAAATTTGAAATATTCTAGATGTTTGTATCCCTGGGCTGGCCAACCTATGCATTTAAATAATTGAGAAGTAGTCCATTCTTTGGGAAATGGTAACATCAGAAATATTGCAAGTCTGAATAACTCTTTTGAGGCCTAATGAATGAGGTTTATTTTACCTGTCCCTAGGTAGTTTCAGGCTTGGACACCACAGGATTGTAACAGATAGTAAACAGCATTATCCTTTTGTTCCTCATTCCCATGCCAATTGCACTTTTTATGCCATTTGAACTTTAGTTCTTGTGAGTCCTCCATTTTCCTTTCTTTCTGAATTTTATTCAGGCTCCTCTATCCCATCGTGCCCTTTTGTGTGAGAGAAGAATTGGCTTTTCATCTCATGGACAGAGAGGAACTTTTGGCAATTTGAAATTCATGCTTTTGATACTTTGCTTTGATACGTATCGTTTCTTTTAAGGAGTTTTGACTCTTGATAGCTTTTAGCTTTTCTGAAATTATGGCATGGGATCATTTATATATGATATACTGTTTACCCTGCTTCCTTTCCGTGGGTCTTTCACTGTCACCCCCTTGGACATTTAAGATGTGAAATGGATGGAGCCTCGAAATATTATTCCAAACCTGTTTCACTTCTAAGTTATTTACAGGGGTTAAGTAAGACTTCAATGAATGCATGGCCAGTTAGGAACACTGCTACTAGAAGACATTCTATGGTTTTAAAGCACAGTCTTTTGCTCAAGTTTTTAGTTAATAAAGAACCTGATGTTTCCATTGCAACCAAAAGTTTGCCTCTTTATTCAAAACCAAAAGAACAACTAATAAAGCAGAAAAATAAAATAGCATCAAATCAAATAATCAAAAGAAGACAACATCAAAGTCTTAAAGAAAGAAAATAGCACCAAGCATTAAGGAAAACAAATCAATTTATTTATGTACAAAGCAAAAGAAAAGAAAAATTCTGCCCACTCCTGAAAATATTTAATCTTGGGGAGTTGGAGGGTGGGCTGGATTATAGACATGAGGTATTTAACCGTGGTCTAGCTATGCTAGTTTTGAAATTGAACCCATGTCTACTATCCTACAGTCGTCCCTTTCACCCTGAGGAAGTTGAAGGAGCTCAGGATGAGTGTCCATCATAAACTTGGCCTTTCTTGAGGTATGATATCTTAGCTTAAGCTCAGTCAGATAGTTTTCTAGGACAGAATTAACAGATTCATTCCCCTCTCCTAGCCTAGTAACATGGTGCTTCATGTAGGGCTCTCTTAAAATCTTAATCAGGTTTGGGCTCCCCTTCTGAGGAAACCACAAGTGTGACCAGTCGAAAGCAAAGTACCCATATAGTCATGATGACCAATATCAGTTCAAGATCAATCCATAGCCATCAGGTATGTCTGCTACTACAACATCAAGGTATTGACATATTTTTTATTCACAGACAATCGAATCAAAACATTCTTCATCTCCCCCACTACCTTGACACTAGTCTTGTCTAGTTGAGTGACGTCCCAATCAGTAGGTTTTGGTTTCCCATTAAGTTTTTTGCAGATTGCAAGAGGCATAACATTCACTGATGACCCAGAGTCCACTAGACAATTATGCACCTTATGGTTCAAAATTTCTAGAGTTAACAGGAAAGGTGGGGTGCTAGTTTTCCTTTCCGCAGTTGAATCGATCTTTTCTTCCACAGGTTGGTTTTTGGTGGGTATCTCCTCTTTAACTTCCTTAACCTTTTCAGCGCTTCCTTCCTCAACATCTTCCATAGGTTTGACAGTCTCATTGCTCGGCTCTATCTCCTGGTTGAGGGTAGTGGCTTCAGGTGTTTTGTTTTCAACATTCACTTCTACCTGTCTCTTGACATTCTCTTGCAACTTTTTAATCTTCGAGATTATTTCCTTGTCTTTAATTATTAGGTTCTTATATTTTGTTGTTGTAGGTGTATATTGAGACTTGAGAGCATTTTCTTCTGCGTTGAACAGTGAAACACCATTCCATAAGAACATGGTATCATCATCTTGTTTCTCTATGGTCTGTTTTTTCTTTTTCTCCTTACCACCGTCTTTAGTCAATTTAGGGTCCAACAACTTATTCATCACCAATGACATTGAATGTAACCATTGAGGACACTTGTTTTCAGAATGAGGTTGTTGGTGAAAAGTACAGAAATTACCCCCCCCCTACTTCTGTTATGTTTATTGATGCTACATTTGGGGGAGGGATTTTCCATTGGTTGCTATCCTCTCTTTTTGGATAGTATGGTTTGTAAGTTTTCCGCATTTCCCTTTCTTTTTCCAGGTCTATTATTTGGTTGGATAGCTTCTGCATCATTTTCAGCATTCCCTTAAAATCATATGATTGTTCATCTTCAGGTTTAGACAGCAATAAAGCTCTTCTATTTGTAGTTTTCTCTCCAGGTAAATCAGGATAATCTTCTACACTTTCCCTTTCAGCCTCTACCCTTTCTGCCTCTTCATAAGTCTCTACCAATGTAGGTTTGGCTTTCATCATAGCAAACATGGCCAGCTCAGGCCCTAGGGCTGAGGTATAATATTCAATTAAGACCTTGTCTGAGGGTCTGTCAGCTTCAGAAAAATTCTTTAGGTATAATGAGAATCTTTGAGTGAAACTATGTACCTTCTCATTCTTCTCTTTCCTTAACAAACCAAGACCCTTCATCAATGAAGCATGTGTCTTTTGGGATGTGTATTTACTTCGAAAAACTCTTTCGAAGGTGTCCCAGTTAGGAATGGAGTTTGCAGGAAAACCAAAATACTAGGATGCTGCTGCTCCTTTCAAGGTGTGCGAGAATAGTCTACAGACCACATCTTCATACTCCCTAGCCCTTAGCCCTTCTAATGCTAGATAAAAGCTTTGCAGGTGGTCATCTACAGCAGTCCCTTCTTCAGGGTCAAACTTAAGCAACAGCTTGTCAAAGGCTTGAGGTAGGTTATGCAAAGGAGGTGTGAGGTTCAAAGGTGACCTAGCTCTCCAAGCCGGTAGAGGGTTGGGCGGATTTGCATTAATTCTAGCCATAGGCACAGGTATAAGAACAAGAGTCTGAGCACAGAACAATGTATGGTGAGAACATGCTTTCTTACTTCAAAGTTACAACTGAAACCTATAAGTACTTGGGTTAGGTTACAAGCTTCAAACATCTGCTAGTGGGGTAATCGTGGGAAAAATAAGTTTCCACGGCCAGCCATTCACTGGCGGCCCTCCTTCTAGCGCCAGAACTGTTGAGGCCTATAAATTCGCAGGCAACAATAGCAAGGGATTCTCTCTAGTCAATGTTCCCAACTAGCCCGTTGACTGTTTGGTATAGGGAATCTGTCTGGTTTGCGGTCCGGCTACTGTAGGTCAAGTAACAAAAACAAAAGGTTTTACCGGTTGTGGCCCGGTCCACCGTGTATTTTTGTATTTTTTGACTTAATTTATGAGATGCAAGTGCCTAATTAATAATGCAGGATGATTCGGATGTTGGGAGTAGTCACAACGTGATGCGTAGGTTCTTACCTCTCGTCTTAGACTCACCTGCATCTAAATCACATATGCGGCAATGAAATGAACTAACTATCTATCTATCTACCTATCCCCGGGGAGCCAGATTGTAAATTATTTGTGAGTAATGTGTATTGTACATGCAATATAAAGAGAAACTACAGTTAGCTGATATTTCTTTCCACAATGCATGAACAATTAAAGATATTTCAACAACCAGATAGCCAATTGTTTTATGAACCGCATACATTACTCATGGTGGTCATTCCACAAAATAAACCAGAACTCATTTAAACAAGAACATAGGTTCAAAGAGTTAGAATGATCTCACGGTTAATGGACAAAAAGCTGGAAAACAAAATAGTTCATCTTTCATCCATCCACAGCATAACATCTGGAAATTCCACCATTCTTTCTCCAACAGGCAAACCATATTTCTTTATTGCAAAGAGAAATAGTTCTTCTTACAATATCGATTTCTAGTCTAACTGGGAAAAAGCCCCATTTATTTCTATGCTTTTTATATTTATACAAAAGGGCGAGACTGTTGGGCTGCCCAAAGGTAACCTTTGGGCTTCCCAACTCTTCGTTTCCCAAAATTGTTACAAAATACAAAAAGTGACCACTCCTTCACGAGGAGGGTCCCACTTGGGCATCTAGAAACTTATTCCATGCCGAAGCATCAGAGGCAATTCCCTCAAATGCGCAGGGTTCCAAAAACTGAATGTTGATTTCAATTTTTTTGGCCTGGTTCTTTATAGCCTCCACTCTGGCTGCGCTTAACCAAACCTGGTCTTCTAAAAGCTGCACACTAACGGCCGAATGGCCTATTTCGTTTCTCAGAATCTGGTCATCGATGGCCTTAATGTGCTGCATTCTTGCTTCTTCATCCTGATGTTTTTTCTGCAACATCTCCACAAATGAATTGTGGTCTGGAAAATCATCTAGCCTCTGCTCGGCCTCTACCTGGCACCTGTTGTATGTAATAAGGACTCTTCTAAAAAATTCTGTGCAGGCTCCCTTCGTCTTCTTGACTGCTTTCTTGAAATCCTACGCGGTGTTAATAGCAAATTCTATTAAGTAATAATCTCGCTTGAGGGCTTGTTTATCTTTTGATGGCAGCTCTACTGGAGTTTCTTCATTTCTTTCCAGCCTCGCCATTCTTGCAGTCAGGACCTCGAGCACGTCCTGAGATCTATCCACAAAGTAAGAGGCAGTTTCCAAGATTTATTCCAATTGGCCATCAATCTGCAGCACCCTACATCTCTCCTCTTCAACAGCAGTCTGTAGCTGCAGCATCTTGGCTTTTTGGGACAAGACATGCTCTTTGAATGGCTGGAGGTTGACCTGTTGTTCCCTTTCTTCCTCTAGGGAAGCTGTTAGAGAAGCAATCTGCTCTTGATGCTTATTGTCTTGTTCTTGGGTGTGCAGTTCACTGGCTTGCAAGATGATCTTTTGCTGCTCTTCTAACTCTTCTACTTTTCCTCGCAGCTGTTCCTTCTCCATCTTCAGCTCATGACATTCTTTCTGCACTTGCTCTAGGAATTTTTGTGTATTTTCTCTAACCTGTCTCTCTACCTGAAGGTCCTACAATTCAACCTCAGCAGCCTTCATCTCCCTCTGCATGTCTTCATACTTCCGCTTCAGCCTATTTCCTTCCTCTCTCTCTCTTCTCAATGTATCCTTCAATTGAGCCGAATACTTCTTGGACTACTCCAAGTCCGTCATTACCTTACCCATGTTATCTTCTGAGGCGTTGATTAGTGCAGCCCCGGCTCTCAGGGTGAATATTGGGTCTTGGTCTGTTCCTAACATAACAGCCGTATCCGTTATCATTTTTCCTGGAAGACTTCATGTTTCAACCCTCTTTTCTATTCTCTTAACTATCCTCTTTGTTGCTCTGTCATAGAAAATAGTGTTGAAATCAGGGATTTCTTCTCCATTTTTATGAACAAAAGGAACTAGATTTAGTGTGGGGACCATGGGTGTGCTGGCAGCAGGCACTTGTGGGTCCTGAACCTCTATTTTCTCCATATCCTGGGTCTGCCCTCCAGCTGTATCAGAAGCTGACTGTTCTGTCTCTGTCTCTGTGAATTTCAGCCTTTCTGCTTCCTGCTTCTGCAGCTCCTCATCCAACTTCTTCTTCTTTTCTTCTTCTTCTTTCCTTGTATCTTCTTCAACTTTTCTAGCTGCTTCTTGGGCAGCTTTTATTTTCTCTTCTTCTTCTCCATCCAGCCATCTTGTAGCTTCTTGCGCCAATATTTGAGCTTCTTCATTTCTCCTTTTGGCTTCTTCCTCAACCTTAGCCTGTTCATCCCCCTTCCCCCCTTTGGTGGTGATCTTCTTCTTGAATCTTCTCTTCAGTGCTGTCATGTTCGGGGCATTTCGGAAGACAGATTCTTCCCTATCAAAATGGTGGGTATACTCAAAATGCACATTGTTTTCTTTACAATGTTCAAAAACTTTACCTTGGGAGTCATTTCTGTTGTAGGGAATCTCACCAAAATGGAACCTCTCCATCTCTTCTACGAATTCATCAGCTTTTTTCACCCTAGTGAACCTGTAACTTCCTAGTTTGAAGGGCAAGGGAGGATAAGCAGACTTCTTATGCTCGAACAGAAAGTTGCCTATTCCATCTAGGAACACTTGTCTGATTGCCTCCTTGTGGATAATGTAATCAGTTGCGTATTTGGGCAGCGGGGAAGGTGCTCTTGAACCTCCAAACATCCTGAGGTACAAGCCATTTTAAGTCAAATAGTAGTCTGCATACTCCTCTATTACTTGCAAGGCCTCCTCTGACATGCAATCACACTCCTTCAGAAAAATGAGTATGTATAGAGGCATAAGGAAGTGTTCATAGACTTCTCTGTAATGGCTGTGATATTTATGTGCCCACAATGGTTTATAAGCAGTATAGACATGCATCCTTTCCCTGTCCTAGATGCACCTGAGACCAGGGAAAGGCTAGTTACATAATATACAGTCTATTAGTATGGAACTCATATAGAATTCTGATCTCTTCTGGTGTACTCCTCCCAAAGCTGAAGCCAAGCAAGCGGAAAGACTATTGGATACAATGCTGGCCCAGTTGAAAATTGTCCCCTGGGTTGCAACATAAAAAATGATTGGGATCCATTCTAACTTGAAGAATCTACCATGTGCTCTTCCAAAAATCTGGTTCATCATTAAAGGTGTGAACCTGTAGGGAGCCCTTAAGCTAGCCGTATCGTAATCACCCGTTGGTCTGTATCTGTAATGTTTTCCTTGCAACATCATCTTTTTAAATGTCTCCACCAGATTCATTCTAATGTTGTTTAACCAATCATCAGATAAAAATACTTGGGTTTCTGGCAGGTGGTAAGCCAGAGCTACATATCTAGGGCTATATGTGTTGGGGCGCGCACCCTAAAGGTTCTTGAGATGAGTAACTCCACGGTTTTTGTAAGCTTGTAAGCGGAGTTACAGCTCAAGATTGTCTTAGGGGCGTCGGGGTTGAGTCAAAGACTTTTGTTGTAATAAACCCATGGTTTAAGTCCAGGGTTTAGGGATTGGGATACCCATGGTTTAAGACCATGGTTTTGTATTAGTGCGCTGTATAAATATGCACTTGTGTAAAGAAGTGAGGTTAGGTTTTCGAATGTAAGAAAGTTAAGGCGAAACTAAGGCTATTTTGTAAGTGAAGGATAAGTCCCAGCTGAGTGCGTGGACGACCTCTGCAGCTGTGTGCGTAGAGGGTTTGTAAGTGATTAAGGAAATCTGCAGCTGTGTGCGCAGAGGCCTACTACTGTGTGCGTGGCTTTGAGGACTGAAGAGATCTGGAGCTGAGTGCGCAGATCAGAACTGTGGTTTTTGTACAAAGTTGAATAAAACACAGTTCTGTGGATGTAACCCCTACACTGGGGGTGAACCACGTTATATCTGGTGTTGTGGTTCTTGTGTGATTTTTGTTTTGTTCTTTTATTGCATTGATAAGTATAGATATATCTGATAAGTAAGATCGCTACATAATAAATAGCTTCGCTGTGAATTCCCAGTAAGGGTTAAGTAAGGCACGGTGTTATTTAACTCCGAAGATATATATATAAGTATATGTGAATGAATAAGCACTATGTTAATTGATTATAAGTTGATAAGATCTAAAGGTACAGTAATATCCCTCTTCTGCTTGCATAAACCTGATTCTGCGGCATCCCATAGCTATTTCGGGTGAGACTGCAACCTGTTCGTAGGTTGTTGCCGAAAGGGCCAACACTGTGGGTCTTTTGTTGGTGCGAAGCAAAAGGTTTAAACCCGGGTCTGCCCTATTTCCCAAAAAATTGGTTCTGTTTCCGGGTGAACTCAGTATCTGCTCAAGAGGGGTTTACGTGTACTACGAGGGCTATGTTCTGGAGGCCCTCCATGAAGGAAATTGGTGATTGGCTTGGTGAGATTTATCTAAAATTCGTTGAGCAAGAGAACAAAGATCCGCGTCGTAGTGCACACGAATTTTTACAAAGGTATGTTTTTGCTGATGTTTATGAGAATTTTTTTGGTACTATCCACATAGAGTTGCACTAGTGGTTATCCAGGTTAACAGAGCAAAGGAGGAATTTCCAAGTTCGACCATTTCTTGCTTGGACCCCCGCAAGAGTTAATCTTGTGAGACAAGTGAACAACGAGATATCCCGCGCTGTTGATTTCTGGACGACGCGAACGTTGGAAGCCTTCGTGATGGAGGTTGCCATTGACACAAGTACCTTCTTCAGTGAAGCTAAACGGCAGTTCTTCAAAGGCCCAAGGGGTAAGTTTTTGAATTCTTTTAGTTTGAGCATTAAGTTACTATTAGCTGAAAAAGGTATATTGCTTTTCGAATCTGACTGTTAGTTTAGTAGTACTAACCTATGGTTGCAAGTGATACTACCTTCGACGAGCAAAGTGGTTTGCTGCGAAGTGGAAAAAGGTATAAGCGAAATTTTGAGTCCTATACCCTAGGTTAGGATACCGAGACAACCCCTGTCAGCCCCGCCGATTCCGAAACCGAAGAAAACCCTTTTGTTGGCCATCCTCCGGTAACCCCGCAGCGCAGACCTGTTATCCCTGAGACTCCGTCGCAGTTGACAAGTAACCCTAGCATGAATATTCCCGCCGCAGGGTAGTCTACCCCAGTAAGTTCTTCCCCACCTACCTCCAGTCCCCCTCCAATCCCCCCTAGATCCGCTATGGCCCACATGACTGATGACATTAAGCTCCCTGTTTTCAAAGGAACTAGATCAGAGGATCCAGAACAGTTCTGGTTTTTATGTGAAGCAGTGTGGAATGCTAAGACCATTACAGACCCAGCTGTACGAACCACGCAGCTCATTACTTCTTTCAGGGACCGGGCTTTGACTTGGTTCATGAAATTCTCTAGTACTCAGACTCCTGCCTTAGATGATATTAAAGCAGCAATGATCAAAGAGTTTAAGAAGCCCAAATCAGAGTCGTAGTGTATCACTGAATTGAAAGAGATTCAGCAGCGGCACGGTGAATCAGTATGGGACTTTGACCAGAGGTTCAAAGTTCTATTGGACCAAGTCAGTTTCATTATTGGTCCTGCATAGCACAAGGAATGGTTCATTGCAGCATTGTTACCGCATATCAGAACTCCGCTCATGCAATAGAAGGTTTCTGACCAACAAGAGGCTCTGGAAATCACGATGAAGCTTGAGACTGCCCCTGTCGGAGATAATTCTGGTATTGCTCAAATCCAAGCGCAGTTGGTAGTGATGGCCCTGGAGCTTCGCGATATGAAGAAAGGCAAAGCCGGTCGAGAAGAGGTTTGGTGTACGCAATGTCGGACTGAAGGTCACGACAAGGATCGGTGTCCTTTGGTAAGAAATTACCTGAATACGGGTGCGCCAAACCCATTTCCACCGCAAGTTCTATATTGCGAGCTCTGCAGAATAACAGGTCAGCATCGACCTGAGGAATGCCATCTGCTCCAAAGGTATGGACAAGGATCTCAGAATCCCTATTGCAAATTCTGTAAATCTGTAGGACATAATGAAGCTGAGTGTCGCACCTATGACGCCTATCGGATACAAAATGAAGCACAGAGCAATGATGGTTATGGTTACCACGGTGGTGCATCCAGTCGAGGTGCTTTTGGCGGATGTGGTCGTGGTGGTATGGTAGGAAGAGGCAGAGGCCAGGTTGTGTGCTACAACCGTAACCAAGTCGGGCATCTCGCCCGCGACTGTCAGAACCCCACTACGACATGTCGATATTGCCGCGCAGCAGATCATGTGATTGAGCAGTGTCCACAGTTGATAGCTAAGATTCAGGCCAGAAACAGTATTCCTACTCAGAATATCCAGATGATTTCCGTCGAGCCATGACCTACCGCAGCTATTAATGTTGTTACACGGAGTGGAGCTACGACGCACATACAGAATACAGAGACACAGCCTGCCGAGCCTTGCATTCATAAAGCTCCCAAGAAAATCCCAGCATTTGATGTCGAAAGAGAAAAAGAGACATTCATGGAAGCCAAGAAATATTTTTCCGACCCTAGTACACCAGTTGTACCTGTGCAACCACCTCCGCCACTGGCGCCATTGCAAGAAGATTCGATGGATAAAGTAAGTACACTGTCCTCCTTTTTACAGAGCTGTCTGAAACTCTTACGAAACCAGAATGCTTTAAATGAGCTGCAGGAAGTCATTGCTTCCTGGGAACCTCAGCAAAGCTATGGTCGGGACAAAACTGTTACTAGAGTCAGAAGAACTAGCAGGTAAATGAGATTGGATGCTCAGGTAGGAGAATATGATATGATTGATGTCATCTTGGATCTAGGATCAGAAGTCAATGTTCTAACTAAGCAAACCTGGGAGTAAATGGGGAAACATGCCCTTGCCTAGTCTCCTATACATTTGAAGTTAGCCAATCAGCAACGGATTGTGCCCCTAGGGAGATTCCTTAGTGTTCCAATCAATATTGATGGGGTCAGCACTTTAGCAGATTTCGAAGTTATTGAGATCATTGATGAAAGTAACCCCTACCCAACCCTGTTAGGAATTGGTTGGGTGATGGAAAATTCCGCAGTCATTAACCTTAAGAAGATACAAATGGCCTTTGAAGGGAAATATTTGAGAGTCATCGTACCCCTGGACCCCTCACAAGGAGAAAGGTACACCGAACCACTTAGAGACGAAGACCAGGATGACTTGGAGCACATCTACAACATTACAGCTAAGGACGAAGATTATGTCGATCCCACTACCGAAGGTATTCTGGATTGGCAGTGTGACAGCTCCTGTATGACAGACTTCGATGATGGGTTAGAGAACTGGCAAAACAGACTCCATGAGCTGAATGGACATAGATGCCCTAGAATTACCAAGTCTCTCAGATGACTTGGTATTCAGGACAGTACCCTACCTATTTTCGATGGGTTGTCAGATCCAAAGCAGTTTCTTGGACAATTTTCCGAACGGGTACCTGAATCACAAATACTAGAAACCTTGGATTCCGCATTCAGGGCCACAGCAACCAAATGGTGGAACAGCCATAAGAAAAATATTCCTAATTGGGAAACCTGTCAACGGCTCCTTCGCCTGAGATTCTGGGACCCGCCCCAGGAGCTGCGAAGCAAGTTTGATGGAAATTCTAGCTCCCGGGAACATTTGGCACAATGCTACAAGGCATGGAAATATGTACCTCAGGAAGAATGGGTACATAGATTTGTGCATACCCTGGAGCCAGTCGCAAGGAACTGGTACGCCGAGGCTGAGCTTCGCCGGGATACTGTAAGTTGGGATTGTCTTGTTGATAGTTTTGTACTTACCTTTTCCACTAATGAAGTTTGTCCAGCTTTAGATGTAGCTATCAGGCTGATCCATACTAAGGTATTTGATGATCAAGAGGTAGAAGAATACCGACCTGACTGGAAGACACAGGAAGCTCATGCCATAGAATGCTATAACCTCGCAATTGACAAGGATGAGGATCCATGCAACATTGATACTCCTGATTCAGAAGGGCATTGCGAAGTACAAGGACCAGCAGTCGAAGTAGCGGATGTGACTCAGCCCCTCAAAACGCGGACTGTCAACATCGGATCAGAAGACCATCCTAAGTATGCTACCATTGGCGATTATTGGGATGATGAGATGGTAAGCAAAGTGACCCAACTTCTCCATGAATACCAAGACCTGTTCCCAACGAAGTTCTCGGATATGAAAGGTATCCTGGGGGATATCGGTGTGATAAAAATCCCATTGAAACCAGATGCAAAGTCTGTGAAACAGCGTCCTTATAGGTTGAACCCTAAGTATAAGGAAAAAGTTTGATTGGAGCTAGATAAAATGCTCGCTGCAGGAATCATTGAACCTGTCGAAGAATCTGAGCGGGTCAGTCCTATGGTGGTGCAAGAGAAGAAGACTAAAGGCAAGATCCGGCTCTGTGTTGATCTAAGGAAGTTGAATGATGCTTGCTTACATGATCCCTTCCCCACCCCTTTTACGGATGAAGTGCTCGACAATGTCAGGGGTCAAGAGATATACTCTTTCACTGATGGATTTTCAGGTTACCATCAGATTAGAATTGCTCCAGAAGATCGACATAAGACCACCTTTGCTACAGAAATGGGATCCTTTTAGTATACAGTTATGCCATTTGGGTTGAAGAATGCTCCTGCGATGTTTTCTAGAGTAGTCATCTCCGCATTTAAGGAATTCATACATAAATTGCTTGAAGTATATTTTGATGATTGGACTATCTTTGGGCTAGTAAAAGACCATATAACTAGTTTAAGACTTATGTTGGATAAGTGTAGGCAGCACCAGATCTCCTTGAACTTGAAAAAATGCATCTTTTGTGCACCATTTGGGATATTTCTTAGACACATTGTATGTAAGCAAGGGCTAATGATGGATCCTGCGAAGATAGCTATTATTGTGAACCTGCCACCCCCGAAGTATGTTAAGCAACTTCGCACTACACTTGGTCACACTGGCTATTACAGGAAATTCATCTGAAACTATGCCCAGATCACCGCCCCAATGGAAAGGAAGCTGAAGAAAGATATTAAGTTTGAGTGGACACCTGAGTGCCAAGAGAGCTTGGATGTGCTAAAAGAAAAAATGGTCACCGCCCCTATATTAGTATTCCCTGACTGGAATAAGGAGTTCCATGTACATGTTGATGCATCCTCCATTGCTTTAGGTACTGTCTTGGCTCAATCGGGCGAAGGTAATATCAATCATCCCATCGCTTTTGCAAGTAGAAAATGGTCTACAGCAGAGAAAAATTATACTACGACAGAACGTGAAGGTCTCGCTATGGTGTATGCTCTACAGAAGTTTCGACATTATCTGCTAGGATCCCACTTTAAAATGTTCACTGACCAATCTGCTTTGAATTATTTGGTTAACAAACCTGTACTAGGTGGAAGGATATGTAGATGGCTAATTCTATTTCAGGAATATGATTTTGAGATCATAGTTAAGCCTGGAAGATTTAACCTAGGACCTAACCATTTGTCGAGGCTCGAGTCGGGAGAAGAACCTACTAGTTTGGATGAAAGTCTTCCCGATGCCCAGTTGTTTTCTCTCCAAATGGTTGATGAGTACTTTCAGGATATTGTTCAGTATTTGTCTATAGGTTTTCCCCCTGCTGAGATGACCACACAGTAGAAGAAGCAATTGGTTGTTCGTGCAGTGGACTTCACCCTAATAGCAGGACAGCTGTATAAAATGGGGCAAGATGAAATACTGCGCAGATGTGTCTTGGAGCATGAGAAGCCACTAATTTTGGCTGAGACACACTCTGGCCCCATAGGAGGTCATTATGCAGGTAAAGCCATGGCACAGAATATTTTGACAGCCGGATTGTGGTGGCCTACGGTTCACAAGGATGCAAGAGAATATTTCCACAGCTACGACATCTGTCAAAGAACAGGCAAACCATCCAGGAGGGATGAGATGCCTCTAGTCCCACAGGTGACTTTACAAGCATTTGACAAATGGGAAATTGATTTGGTTGGCCCTATCAATCCCCCTGCAAAGAAGTCAGGAGCACGATATATTATTACAGCGACTGATTACCTTACCCATTGGGCCGAAGCTCGACCAGTCAAGACTTGTAGCGCTGCTGTAGCTGCAAATTTCATCTTCAACAACATCTTGTCCAGATTTGGGTGTCCTAGAATTCTTATGAGTGATCAAGGATCACATTTTCTAAACAAGACTATTGAAGTATTAACTGAAGAATTCTAGGTATACCATCAGAAGAGTACTGCCTATCATCCACAAGCAAATGGAACTGTCGAAGCTTTTAACAAGATCCTTGAACATGCTCTGACGAAGGTTTGTAATGTTAACAGAAATGACTGGGATCTTAGAATTCCAACAGTTCTTTGGGCATATAGAACTACCTGTAAGAAATTGACGGGCCATACACCTTTTAGGTTGGTTTATGGGAAAGAAGCAGTCATGCCCATGGAGTACATTGTTCCTAGCCTCAGAATATCCGCTTTTACAGAGATGGATGACCCAGCTAGAGTCACAGCAAGGCTGACAAAGATACTCGAGCTGGAAGAGGACAGATTTGTTGCAGGGTTCCAACAGCAAGTGTAGAAGGCCCGAGAAAAAGCATGGCATGATATACTCATCAAGAAGAAACAGTTCCAGCAGGGTGATCTTGTGCTCTTATACGACAACAAATTCATGAAATTTCTAGGTAAATTCAAGACACATTGGAAAGGACCGTACATCGTACAGAAAATTACTGATGGGGGCGCAGTTCAGCTAGCTAAGTTGAATGGAGAAATTTTACCTTCGATGGTAAATGGCAGTCGTCTGAAGAAGTATAGGGACAGGCCGGGTCCTCCTGTTCAGAAGTAGCCCCTGGAAGGACAGTCTAATCCCCAAGAATAGTTGAACCTTGGGTATCGCATGTGGTAGTAAGTATCGAGGGTTAATATTGTGTCGCAGTTGCGGGTAGTTGGTATATCGAAGGTCCAAGGTATGTCGCAGCCTCAAATGTGATGGATGGGACAAAATGGATTTGGCAGCACTGGCACGAAAACTGCTGTCCATAACTGTAATAATGAGATTTTGGGGGAAAATCTGGCGTCGTGTGGGAAAGATTTTCGGCATTCCATCAGATTTGGTGTCATTAATGCACCATGATGACGGATTCTGCTACAGGATTCTATAAAAACATTGCATCGGCATGCGACTCCTGCTTTAAGCACTTCTTTGAGTTGTTCAGTTGGAACCATGTCAAACAATTGTGAAGTCCAGAAGCTAGTACGAGAGTTCATGGAGAGAGTGTTGCAGAACCTTCTGAGCAATTCACCAGTACAGTCCTATCCGACTAAGGTACAAAGGCAAGTAGAAGTTTGCTCTAAACTGGGAGACGGCAGGCACAAGTTCGCTCTAACGTGGAGTGACGAAAGGCACAAGGCCTCATAACAAGACTCTGGAAAATCCCGCCATGTATCCTCCTAGTTTGACAGAACCGAGGCGGCTGTTTGCCTTATGCATCTTGACACGCAATTCTAAGGACCCTTAGTTGTGGATGGTCAAGTGTTCGGCAAACAAAGTGAAGGGTGGGGTTGCAGATGGATCCAGAATTCCGCCCTCAGCATAAATACCGTGAAGGAAGGAAGCGAGTAGCCGACAGCAGCAGAGAGGGCGTCAGCAAGAAGCACACTATGTCTTCGCCAGCAACGTCTATCACCAACCCAGTAGCTGAGTGTCCCGGGACGGGACACTGGTGAGTCTTAGGGGCCTATTGGGGCACGCACCCTAACGGTTCTTGAGATGAGTAACTCCGCGGTTTTTGTAAGCTTGTAAGCGGAGTTACAGCTCAAAATAGTCTTAGGGGCGTTGGGGTTGAGTCAAAGACTTTTGTTGTAATAAACCCATGGTTTAAGTCCAGGGTTTAGGGATTGGGATACCCATGGTTTAAGACCATGGTTTTGTATTAGTGCGCTGTATAAATATGCACTTGTGTAAAGAAGTGAGGTTAGGTTTTCAAATGTAAGAAAGTTAAGGCGAAGCTAAGGCTATTTTGTAAGTGAAGGATAAGTCCCAGCTGAGTGCGTGGACGACCTCTACAGCTGTGTGCGCAGAGGGTTTGTAAGTGATTAAGGAAATCTGCAACTGTGTGCGCAGAGGCCTGTTGCTATGTGCGTGGCTTTGATGACTGAAGAGATCTGCAGCTGAGTGCGCAAATCAGAACTGTGGTTTTTGTAGAAAGTTGAATAAAACACAGTTCTGTGGACGTCACCCCTACACTGGGGGTGAACCACGTTATATCTAGTGTTGTGGTTCTTGTGTGATTTTTGTTTTGTTCTTTTATTGCATTGATAAGTATAGATATATCTGATAAGTAAGATCGCTGCATAATAAATAGCTTCGTTGTGAATTCCCAGTAAGGGTTAAGCAAGGCACGGTGTTATTTAACTGCGAAGATATATATATATATATAAGTATATGTGAATGAATAAGCACTGTGTTAATTGATTATAAGTTGATAAGATCTAAAGGTACAGTAATCTCCCTCTTTTGCTTGCAGAAACCTGATTCTGCGGCATCCCATAGCTGTTTCGGGTGAGACCGCAACCTGTTCGCAGGTTGTTGTCGAAAGGGCCAACACTGTGGGTCTTTTGTTGGTGCGAAGAAAAAGGTTTAAACCCAGGTCTGCCCTATTGCCCAACAATATCCAGCATAGCCCTTTTTGTTAACATTCTCCAGAATCATTGTTGTGACATCTACCCGAGGCAGAATCCACCTGATTACTTCAGAGCACGGGAACAGCTCTGGTCTGGTGGCAATCTTCATTAGTGAAGATTTTTCTATGTTGGCATATATGGACTCTTCTTCTAAGCCCATGTCAGGGACCTCTCTTCGTGTGATCAGTCTATATATTTCCCCCCACTGGTATTCAGGTTCAACGCCAGAAATGCACTTCATGTCCTTGTATATGTATTCTGTCTTAGTGACAACTTCTACTTCTGGCTCATCCTCGACCACAGGGGCCTTCTTCTTTTGTCTCTTTGACATGGTGAGCTCTTCCTGTCATAAAATCGTAACATTAAGCCCTTCTGGCTGAGTGACAAACTTGTATACATTAATGTGCAGTGTGCCATTTCTTCTCCATTTAACATAATAACAATCAGTTAATGAAGCAAATATATGCATGTATATCCTGAAATGGCCTAACTAACCAAACTATTAAAACCCGATGTGTAGTGTTCAGTGACTTAGTCTATGTCTAGCATGATTGAAAATAGTTATATGTAGTAAGATTATGCAAGCTACCACTGTTCGCCAATACCAAACATTTCTAACAATACAATCAGATGGGAAAACATCTATATTAGCGCGAAGAAAACTCCCCCTCTCTGCAGGTGCCATTATCAAATCACCGCGAGGGAAAACAGAACCACTACGTGAGTTTCTAAGGTACGTTTGATCAAAGAAAAACCCCCTGTGCAAAACTACGATAAAGAACTGTGCGTCGCAGTACACCCTCTTCCCTGGCCCGAGTTCGAAACTGAGCACGAATTTGGTTGTGCTGGACCTCGAAGGCAAAACGTCTGTGGTTTAAAGATACGTGTAGCACCAAACGGGGCAAATAGCCCAAAAATCATAGAGAAAAGTGGCAGAAACCTACTTCTACCCATCATCAGCACGCAGGGCGGTTTGGTGCAGACAACGTAACGGTCGTGTGCGCCAAAACCCCTCAATCCCTATGCACAGGGTTGCAAAATAAACGACGGTGGAAAACAAAGCTACTCTGAAGGTTAAACCGCCCTCCCACGGCCAACTAGGATAAAATCTCCACCTATATAGGCATATAATTTAACGGGACGAGGAAAATGGCCGGGGACACAAACCACCGTAGAAAACAACCAACAGTTCAAACGGAATGGGAAAAATGCGACGAGGAGCCTACCTGGCAATACGGCGAGTATGGGGGGTCAACGACGGTCAGGATTCCATAGTTGCAACCTGGATGCAGGTACACCGACAACGGCGTCCTTCACTAGCTTGAGAAAAAGACAGAGCGACAATGACAATGCTCGACAATTGAAAATAACAATAAAAAACATAACCCCTCGACCCCGTATATATAGTCAATCACAACAGGCGAGCAAAATATCGGATGGTGGAAAGATTTTGAATTAGAGGTTGAAAGTATGCTTTCCTCCATAACGGAAGAAGGCTAAAATGCTAAGCCCTCCACGGGGTCATACATATCGGATGGCGGGCCACTTTTGGATCGGAAGTTGAAAGCAATCGTCCTTCCGCAACGGCGGATGGCCAAAGCGTAGATCTAGCCGCGGAGACATGAATGGTGGGAAAAAGTCAGAAGATCGGACGTCGGAGACATTTGGGTCGGAAGACAAAAGGGTACTTCTGTCCGGAACAACAAAAAATCAAACCATAGATCCAGCCACAATGGCAGGGATAACCGGGTGACAATTAACCGCGCGTCAGATTTCTAACATCGGAACGAAAATAGAATCACAGCTGCAACGGTGGATACCAAACGGATTTACGGGGTCCAAAACCTCAAACCATAATCGGGAGAGAAAGAGGTTTGCCATCCGCAACAGTGGAAGAAGAATTCATGACAGTTCCGATACAAAACCAAAAGGCAGTCGATTAAAATCAATCGAAACGGGAGAAAAAATCGAAGTCAAAAACCGAATGTTTATCTGCAATGGCAGAGAAAGAAATGACAAGTCCTTCCGATTCAAACAAAAAAAACAGCCGATTCAACCAACATATCGGGGGAAATTTCAAAGTCAAGACTTGCTATTCTACCGCAACGACGGAAGCTTTAACCAAACAAATTCCTGATTCGAACGAGCTGAAAATGCATCCAAAGGCAGCGATAAAGTTTGATCAAACATTAGATTTCTTCAAGCATCAGAGGGAGAATCAAAACAAGTGGTAAATCAATTCAATCATTCTGAGAAATCATTATTAGACCAACTCAAGGAAAAAAAACGGACTAATCTAAGCATAAGGAGGGTCCTAAAAAGTTTTGGAATTTTGGGAGAATTGTTGTAGCTACAACAACCTGATAAAAAAATTTCTCTAAACTCATTTTCTGGAAATCTTTCATGGTTCTATTGCAAGAAACAAAGCTAAAATCCAAGTTTTTAGCATCAGTAAATAGAGGAATTTGGAAAAATAAATAAATGATTTGTGGAGGCCATAGATTCCTCTAGAGGACTAGCAATCTTGTGGGACCCAACCATTATCCACGGAGAAAATGATTTAAAATTAGATCACTAGATCTAACCGACTTGTGAAATAAACCAAACCAACCAATCATTTCAATTTTTTTGTGTGTAAGCCCCATGCAATGCAATGGAAAAAAAATCAAATGTTGGATCTCCCTTTCTGATTCTCTCATTTCATCACCTCCTAAGAATGGAATCTTAGTAGGATATTTTAACCTCGTCCTAAACACTAAAGAGAAAATGAGTGTTTCTCTTGTTCTTGGTCCATGCAAAAAATAGGTAGAGGACAATTATAACAAATTTTGTTTCTTTGACATCAAACCAAGAAGGGGTAAGTAGTAGTACACCTGGATGAACTGTAGAATTGGGAAGGCTTCATAACAAAGAGATCAGATCTTTTCCTTTTTTGAAAGAGTCCTTCCTCAATGATGGTTTGATCCTCTCTTCTTCAATTATTCCTTTAACTCTCTCGGATGATATAACCATCTCCTTGGATATAACAACCTCAATGAATATGATCCCATCCCTGTCATATTTAACTTGCCTTGGCCTGAATATGGAGGGCTTGAATACTTGAATGCATCTTCTAGACCAATTCAAAGAGTATGCCAATTACAATGTTCCAAATACTAAGGCTTGTAAGGAAGGTATGAGAAGAAAATCCGGTTCTTAACCAAGCCCAGATTGATGAGACAGGTTAAACCAACCACCTCCCAAAATAGAAAAGAGAAGAAAGCTAACCCCTTGTAAAACTCAACTGCGGGAAGAACATTGGAGATTTCACTTCTAGTTTTTATAGCTTTAAATTCAAATCTGGAGAACAAATACAATTTTCTTTCAAAAAATGAATAAAAGGAGAATTACAAATTCAACTTTAAAAATATCCCTTCAGAATGGAGATAAAGATAAGATAAGATAATTTTATTAATGTCCAAGGAATGACCACAAAAGTAGGCCAATGGGATTGTTTGGTATTAAGATGTTAATACAAAGTGGGAGCACTTAGGCAGCTCATATGAAAATGAAATGCATAAAGAAAGTAAGACTAAAACCTAGATATTGAACTCTAAAGAGGGAGAGACAATCTAGGAGAGATATGTATACAAATAATAGGTATATGGCCTATGAAACAAATGGAGTATGCTTGTCATATTAAATTGGGACCATCTCTCCTTACATCTAAGGCCGAGTAGAGAGAAAACCATTGACTTCTGTCAAATATTGAATCAGGTATTATAATAGTTTATGGGTATTATGACTGAACCTATTAATGCGGGAAGGCATGAGGAAAAATCTTGTGGCTTATATTCTTAAGATTATTACATAAATGGAAAATGGGGAGCTTTTCAACTTAGTTAATCAAGAGGAAGTGACAAAAATCATCTTCTTAGTCCACCAAGATAAACCTCCTCGTCGAGATGGATTTCCAGCCAGACTTTATCAAAGGTTTCAACACATATTTATAAGGGACCTTGTCAAAATGGTTGAGGAATCTAGATCCACAGGGAAGGTTAGTGGTTGAATTAAGTTATTAAATCCACCTTCCTAACTTTAATCCCAGAATTGATCCAAATGATTTTTTCAAATTCCAACCCATTTCTTTTGTAAAGTCTCCTTTAACGTTTATTCCAAGATAATAATAAGGAGGATTAGTGCATTACTACCCAATCGTATATCTAGTGAACAAGGAATATTTGTCCCTAATAAACTTAGGAATCTCTCCACTCTTCTAGGAAACCCCATTGGAAAATCATTATAACTAAGCTAGATATGTCAAATGTGTTAACACAAAAAATTGTTCACTTATATCTACATGGCCTAAAATTCATACGTACATCATATTTCCACCATATTTCCCTTACTTTTGACCTTCACAACTATATTTCCACCAAAAATGGTCTAACCATTATTATTTACTATGGTTTACCTCCACTCTCTCCAAAAAAGGGTTAAAAACCCTAAAAAGGGGTCGAAAACACTAAAAAAGGTTCCAAAACCCTAAAAAGGGTGTAAAAACCCTAAAAGAGAGAAAACCATAGGGAAATACCATGGAACAAAAAAAACCATGGGTTACCACATTGGGTAAAAAAAACCTCGATCCATTCTATAAATACATTGTGAAGGGCTCTCCCAAGCTACCCTTTTCTGCCATTTTGTGAGTATGTTGGGACACCTTTAGCTCTCAGGTATTCACACACCTTTTCATGCATGATTGGAATGTGGCAGGAGCATTTTCTAATCCAAAGGGCATGGAAACAAACTCAACGTGACCATAGTGGAATTTGAAAGAAGCCTTTGGTATGTCTTCTTCCCTCATTTGAATTTGATGATAACGATATCTAAGATCAATCTTTGAGAAGAACTTGGATCCATGGAGCTCATCCATGAGCTCATAGATACTTGGAATGTGATATCTATTCTTCATTGTCTTCTTACTCAAATCTCTAAAAACAATGAACATCCTCAAAGTTCCATATTTTTTCTTTACCATAACAACTGAAGAAGCATATGGGATTGAACTAGGCCTTCTGAGACCCAACTCCAAAATTTCTTTAATGGCCTCCTCAATCTCATCTCGAATCCTTTTGTGATGCCTATAGGGATTGATTTTAATAGGTTGTGTTCCTATCTCTAACTCAATGATATACTCCACCCCTCTGTCTAGTGGTCTTCCTGGGGGAAGGTAGCCAAAAACCCTCTCATACTTACTCAATAAACGTTCTATTTGCTTAGGATGATTGGAAAACTTCAAGTGAGGTTTAGAATATGTGATTAGACATTCAACAACCCATTCTATGTCTCCATGCCTCAAGATAGATCTCATACTGTGAGAGGACACCACTTGATTTGGCTAAGTGTGAATTCCCCTCAACAAGATGGTTTTCCCTTCCGAACTTTTGAACCTAATTTCAGGGACTTGATAGCTCATTTTATGCTCCCCTAAAGAATACAACAATTGTACTCCCAAAACCACATTTATATCAGCCACATTCACTACATAGAAATTTTCAGTGATGGTATGATTTCCTATAGTAACTTGAAGGTTTAGAATCCATTTAGTGCAGTCCATAGAATTGTTACTTGGTATGATGATTGAAAAACCATAAAAAAATCATCTTGTAACTTTCTCCTCTCCACCAAGGCTTCATATATTAAGCTATGAGTGGCTCCTCCATCCACTAGAACAATGACCTTTTGTCCTTCTATGTTAGCCTCGATCCTTAGGGTATGAAATCTAGGTACACCTGAGAATACTGTAGTTTTTCATGTGTTGGGATTAGGCTATTCATCTTCTTCTATTTCATACCCATATTCTTGGGCTACAAGTTATGCTTTTTCCTCCTCCCCCTCTTCCTCATCTTCATATAAAACTTCAATGTAGTGTGCCTTCCCCTTCGCACACTTATGTCTCAGAACCCAAGGTTGTTGGTATGTGAAACATAGCTTCTTTCTTCTAAGTTCTTCTTTGCTTGGCCCTCCTTTATTTTATTTCAAAAAGGAGCCCTTTTTCCATGGTTTCTTACCTTCCTTGAATTCTGAAGGGAAATTAGGATTAGGGGGGTATTTGGTTCGTGGAAACACATTTTGCAAATCTCTTGTCAAATTCATGGCATCCTTCAATGTAGATTGCTTGTGGGATTTTACAAGCCCTCTCAAATGTTCTACCAACCCTTCAGTAAATAGTAAAACCAACCTATCCATTGATACATCAAAAACCATTACTAAAATATTTTCAAATTCTAATATATATGCTTCAGGAGTTCCAACTTGCTTCAATTGTGCTAGTTTTCTGAAAGGAAGTTCAAGGTCTTTCCTCTCAAATATATCCATTAGTGCATTGGATAAACCCTCATAAAATAAAATATGGTCATGTCCCAAGGTTCTAATACAATGGAACAACCAATCACTAGCTTCCCCTTCAAGATGAAAAATGGCCATTTTCAATGCATCTTCTTCAACCATAGGATTTCACTGAAAATACACACTAATTTTTGCAACCAAGCACTAGAATACATTTGGTAAGAACCATCAAAGGAAGGAATAGTTAATTTTCCCGTGGTATAATTTAATTCTTGATTAAGAGGAGGTGACCTATTCCCACTAACTCATTCCTTAAACTGAAGAGAGGTCGTAATGAACTAATCGAAAGGCGTGACTTTCCTACATCCATTACTTAGTTGCTACCAATCATTTGTTTCTTCCCTCAGATCATAAGTAGTGTAATGGACCTATTTGGATTATAAAAACTTAGTTATTGCAGGCTCGGTCTGATTCTTGAATTCATGGGGTTAGTTATGAGGTCCAGTCTTTGAAAAAATGGCTTCCCCATTGGTCTTCTTCTCATCATGAGGTGAACTACTACTACTCTTGGGTATTGACTTGCCCCCAAGTTGGCTAGCCAATAATTCAAACCCCTGCATAAAATATTTGGTAATACCTTCAAGAGTTTCCTTAAATAATTTTTTAAGTTCCTTATTACCCCCCTTATCATCCATATTTCCCAATACTAGTTTTGCATTAATCTCCTTGTAAAAAGAACTAACTTCCCCACTTCCTTCTCTTCCACTGTTAATGTCTTTAGTATCAGTTTATAATGGAGGGAGGTAATTATTAGGAAACATAAATAGATATCTCCAATAGGAGATAAGATCATTCTTTGATACCACTGTAATGATCCAATTCAAAAATTCCAAAGAAAGGAAGAATTTGGGGAAAAATTGTATTGACTAGTCTTGACTCTAGGGACTTCTAATGGCACAAGACGGTATCGAGTTTGGTAGAGACTGATATGGTGGATCTTAGGAACACTCAATGGAATCTCTGGTAACTTTACAATAGGTTATAGACATATGAAACTTGTTTTGGGGACATTGGAAAAAATGGTAAAATTACTAGTAAATTGTGGTGCAATTCCCCCTAGGCTGTGAGCAGAAATGACTCTTCAACTCCTATGCGACCCTACCAAATTGTCAATTAGAGTATGTGGACTGATATTAGACTTCATTTAATTTCATTTGGTTTGGTTATGAGTTCTGGAACATATATGCAAACTTCATATTCGAGTGCATTTATTCAGTAATATTTGCTCAAGGGAAATGACTTGTAATAGCTTAACTTTGACTCCTAAATTGTATATGTAATGGTTCATAACAGAGCATAAGGAATGTATAAATTCAAAATCATATAAATATCTGACTAAAATCATATAAAATTGTAGCAAATCCTCAACAGAAATCAGATATACTGTCACGTCCCCTCCCCTCATCTCGTCGATGGAGAAGACGTGACTACACTGTTGTTTCTCTGTCTATCAAACCGAGGATATAGCCCCATGGACATAAACATAAATGCATTGAATAAAAAAAATATAAATATGCATAATGCAATAATATACATCGAAATAAAATCTCTTTCAACGCATTCATAATGTTTATAATCATTCTTAAAGCAAATACATTGCAGAATTAACACAAGAAAATACTTATCTTGAAAAGTAGTTGTTTTGCATTTAGCTATGTCACTGCAATGTTCCACCCAACCACAGGCCAGTGTGCTCATAAATCTCTCAACGTCACTTCCACCCCCAGGACGGGCATGATTTCCACAAGGAACTAGGGGACAACAGGCTCACACATAGCCAGAACATATCAAAACTTAGCCAAGCCAATATACAGTTGGGTTTATCAGGATGCTATTTCAGTGGAAAGGTAGAATTGCTAAGCTAGTGAGCTCAAACACAGAGCTATGGACACCTGCATTAGATCTATCTAGCTTGGAATCCACAATACCTAGACACCCAACACAAGGAATTATTCCCTTCACTGCTACACAGCCCCTCAGGCCATACCTTCCCTTCCAGTGCTCTTCAGGGTGCGCATAGAAGATTTTCCAGCCCCTCTTGATATGTCTGTGAGGTTCCTCTCTTCACTAAGTTTATCAAGCCAACTTTGGGCCTCTTCCACTCCTAATTGTTTCAAACTAAAACAGGGATGCACACAACAACAAACACAAGTGTCGGGTTTGAGAAAAACATCCTTGGAAACCAAAAATAGAAATGCAGATGTGGAAATTAACCCTGGGTGAGCAATTCATTTTCAGAAGCATTCTTAGGCAATACATGAGAAAAATCGACCTCACCAAAACCCCAAATCATGAATCTCTGCTCCACATTCACTTAGCAATACAAAAATGGATTTCTGGGTATGGATAAATGAGGGAAAACGTAGGAAAATGGGATGAGAATTCCCCAAATATTTCCGGCTGCATGAGGAAGAGAAACGTGTGGGTGAATAATAGAATGGGAGGCTGTTTTCTGGGTGATAAATTGCCCCATAAGAAAAAAAAAATTCCAAAAATTATGGCTTTCCCTAATACGAATTTGACTACCATACTCTTCCATTCCCCAAGGCATTAACTACCTCAACCAACTTCTAGAAGAAATAAATGATTGGGTGAATAAGACAAAAAAGGTAGTTGACAACTTAATGGGTTCTCCCATTGACATTTGGATTTACCCTATTGGCTCAAGGGTTTGAATATTTTCCCTCCCTATTCCTTATGAAATCATGCCCACATCTCTTTGTTGAATTGGCATAGCTAGTTGTGGGTATTTTTTTATTAATTGCATATTTACATGATGTCCCAATTTTTAATGTGCCTCGCTTTCATGAAAACCACATGCATCGCTTTTATTTTCCTATACAGAAAACGCTAAATCCATGGTGGGGCCTTATCCCTGAGCTCCTCACCATCATTTAATAATGATATTTACATCATTTGCAATTTTAATATAATGGGGTCAAAATCAGGGTATTACATATACAACTCCATTGAAATGGGAAGCCAACACATGGAAACTATTCACACCATAGCTTGGAAATGTGGACATATTTGCATATTAATTTTTGATGAATTTTGCCTTGCAGAGAGGATGGGGGACATATAACAGAGCCATAAATCATTCACCCATGTTTGGGCATAAAATGGACTCAACAAGGCGTAACCACCATTCACACAAGTGCACCATCATAGAGAAACATGGGAATATTGAAGTAGAAATTGAGAGAATGGGAGGAGAGATGGGTCATGAACTATAGAATCATACTATAATAAAAACAATCCATTAATATCCAAATGAGAGGTTAGGGTGGCCTCTCCAACATCCAATTTGGATGAGAATCCAACTCTCTCAAAATTGGCTCACTAGCAGGGCAAGTGAGCACGTGACTGTGTAATGGAGAAGCTAGTGCTTTCCAAAATGCCAAAGGCAAATTCAAAAATGATCCAAATTCATTCTCATTCCTCGTGAAATATTTTTATAACCCTCCTAAGGTCCTCAAAGGTTGAATTCCCTCCCATAGGCTTCCTCCAACTCATTCTTGATGTTTAGTAAAACCCATGACACTTGTCCTTCTCCTCATCCCTTCATCTTCCTCCAAATTCAAATTGTTGCTACCAAACCTCAAGTGTGTCATCTTGGAGGCTATTTTTAAACTAAACATGTCAGATTGTCATGGGTCTACAATTAGGTCTGCATTCATGTATGATTTGTCATAGAATCTTCCATCATTGTTGTCATAAAACACATGGAATTTCTCTCCAAGTGGCAACTAGTTTCTTTCTTGTTTCTTCCTCTTTCATAGGGAGTTTGTCCTTTTCACCTATTTGAATCCTTGGGCATATGACATGTTATTTGACACCTCTTCACCTTCCAATAACTTTCCATTACTCATAATTTCAAATTTTGGGTTAAGCCATGACATGTGTAAGGAAGAATCTAGCCACCCAAGGTCTCCATGAACCTCCAAATGCCTTCATGAAGCAATGCCACTTTATTTTCTCCATATTTATTATTTTTATGACCCAATTTAATGTGTAAATGAAAAAATAAGGTTCTCTTGGGTCTCGTGGCTTCTTTATTGCAAGATTTAATGCCTTATCCCCAACCTAGGGAACTAGTAGGTGGGTGAAACATTGTTAACTAGTAGTCTCATTGGGATGGGGACATGACATATGAGCATGCATATGATTACAACTTTATTGAAATGTTTGTTTAGGTTTATGTTTCAAATGCATTGTGTTAGGTTTAGTTTGGTTGTGATTATTGAATTATATCCATTTTACATGGATGAATAAATTAATTTATATTAAGTAAAAATGCTTTGCTTTGATTATATATTTTATTGTAATTTATAATAACAAAACTAAAATTGATAAAAAAAAATTACAAAAACGTAGTAATATTATAAAATTAAATATTTTTTACTAATAAAATAAAGTTTGAAGCTTGTTTTTAGGATGCTTTGAATGTTTTTAATCTATTAGAATATAAAAGTGCCATCCTCTAGGACTAAATATGATATGCTAGGTGATAGTAAAGAGGTCTGTGAATAAAAGGTTCAATAGTATATGGTTAACCCTTGAAATAGCGTCTTCTAACCCATTGAAGCTTTACTAGACTATCAAAATATACCAATTGAGCTATAACAAAATTCATTCATTTTTACGCTTGTTCATTACTAAAATTTTTAATCATATTATCACATATCCAATTTTACATTTTTATGGCCACCATTGTAACCCATAAATTAATAATGTATCAAACATGGAAAATAGTTGCATGCATGCTTATCTTCTTAACCATAAATTAATAATGTATCAAACGTGGAAAATTGTTTTTTTTTTTCAGTCGAAAAAAGACATTCCTTGGTATTCATTGAATCAAAGGAATTTTTTACATCTTCATGGTATGCAGACTTACATACTGCACAGAACAACAATAGTGATATTAGTCCAAACATGGACAGCACCCAGCAAAGGACAGACCCATCTTGACAAAAATAAAAAGAAATACAATACATGATACAATGCAAAAATCCCACAGTATATCATACTCAAAGCACTTTGAGTTCACTACAATAAGAACCCTCTCATAGGAAGGCTACCATAAATACAGTCATCAATGTTCCTAAAGAAAATAACAGGAGCCCAGAAATCTAATCCAAGGAGGGGATGAGTCTCTAATAATCAGTAATAGCTGCTCAACAAAAACCTGAATGTATCTCAGTGAAACTGGTGAGATCAACTGTAATAGAATGAGCATATTCTAAAAGAGCTGATATGAGCTTTCCCCAATAATCTCATTTCCAAAATATTCAGTGAGTAAGAGATGGCCCGCTGCCAAGTGCAAACGCTCCTTTGATAAGATGTCAGCCCTCCTGTTATGTTCCCTATAAACATGACTGAGATCCACCCACATGAAAGAGGACATGAGAATCCCAGTGTTGAGGCACCAAGCCTCCAGATTCACCATATCCAGGGTAGATTCCCTTTTAGCCCAGTTTATAATCACAGAGGAGTCGCCAAAGATATGTAGGTACGGTAGCCCAATATCCTTTGTGACCCATAGTGATTCCCAAAGTGCTAAGAGCTCAGCTCTAGTGTTGGTACATCTGCCACATCCGAGCTTGAAGGTAAGAAGGTGGAGTTCATTCAGCCAGAGACAGAATCCCGCACCCCCCAAATTTTTTGCAGCCACACCATCAAAAAAGATCATAGGATACACCGAAGTAGGAGAGTTCCCAATGTTCCTGCTTCTGTGCTTTTGAATCAGAGGAGGCTTGAAAGTCAAATAATCATCATAAATGAAATGTAACAATCTGTTCAAGGAGGTCTCCTGATCATCAAAACATAAACGATTGCTAGCCTTCCATATATTCCAAATGATGAAAAAAGGCACATACAGTAAATGTCCCTTCTGTGAAAGCCAGTAGGTTAAATTTTCTTGAAAAGTATGGGCACTCCAGTCCAGGTACACATTTAATATGCAGCTAAGGCCCCCAATAACCTCCTTTAGAAACCGACAACTGACAAAATGATGTTCAACCGACTCTGCCTCCTCTTTGCAGAGACAACATCTATTAGGACCACACCATCCTTTCTTGCATAAAGTATCCCATGTATTTATCTTTTTATAGCACGTGAGCCATACAAAACATTTGATCTTAAGGGGTAAGTTAAAAGACCAAATCTTCATCATAATATCATTTTCTAGCACAGTTTTGTGATTGGTGACAATTAAATCATAGGCTTTCCTAGCTGTAACCATACCCCTATGTTCATCATACATCCATAACAGTCTGTCCTTTGAATGACCAATCCTAATGCCCCCATGTGATAGTCCAGTAACATATGAGGACCACTGATTATCCCATACTCCCCCCAATAGTAGATCCATGGCAGAGTACCATATAGTCCCACCTATACCACAGCCATCCAGATTCTGTGCGTGTGCTAGAAGAGTAATACCCAGGTCAGTGAGATAATCCCTAAGCCCCTCAGACACGATGTACTGTGAGTTGAGCCCAGCAATGGGATCAATGCCCACTCTGATATTTAAACCATTTCCCACCTTCCATCCCAGCTGACAAGTAATCCACTCAATGATCTTGATAAACCCATTCCAAAAATAAGAAGTACCAACAATAAGAAAAGACCGTCCACGAAGCCATACATCAAGAGGTCTGTTCTTTAAGTATTTATGGGTAATGATCCTGCACCAAGTCCTAGTTCCAGTAAGAATATGCCACAGACTCTTGAGTTGAAGAGAGATACCAAACCATTCCAGGTTCTTTATGTCCCAGCCCCCAAATTCAAAAGGAAGAGCAAGAAGTTCCCAGTTGGCCAGATGGGAAGAACTGTAACCCGCAGAGGTTCCCCACAGAAAGTTACAAATGTGTTTGCACAGTATATTAAGTATATATTTGGGGCATCGTGCCAATGCAAACCAATATATAGCCAAACCAGTAAGTACATCTTTGATGAGGACCACTCTACCTCCAAGTGATAGATACCTGTAAGTCCAATTTTTAATCTTCCTTTCAAATAAATGGATCAACCAGTTCCAATCAGAAGTATGGTATCCCAGCGGTTTAATATTGAAACCCAGGTACTTAAATCCCACCGTGATAGGATCCATCTTAAAAGGAAAGAGTACAGCAAGTTCCTCCCTGAACCTCGAGTCTACATTCTGGTAGAGAAAAGAAGACTTTAAATGGTTTACAGACATCCCAGATACCCCATAGAATAAATCAAGTGCTTCTTTATAGGCCCTCCATTCCTCAATAGTGCCTGCCCCAATAAGAATAACATCATCTACAAAAAACAGGTGTGATAAAGATAGGTTTGGTGAAAATTTGAACCCCTTGATCTTCCCTGAGTGCTGTGCTTTCAAGATAATGTGACTGAGTCCCTCCATAATCAAGATAAATAAGAGAGGGGAAAGGGGACAGCTTGTCGCAGCCCACTAGAGACAGTAAAGAAATCAGAGGGGGTCCCATTTACCAAAACAGTGAGACATGAGCCCGTGATACATCCCATAATCCAATTTACACCCATAAGAGGAATACCAATCTGTATGAGCAGCAACCTGATGAAATTCCAGTTTGCTCTATCAAAAGCTTTTACAAGGTCCAATTTTAGAACTAAGGAATCAGAATTTTTAGTCTTGATGGAATGCAAAAGTTCCTGGGTTATACCCACCGGTTCGGTGATCTGTCTATCCTTAAGAAAACCAAATTGATTAGCAGATAGAGAGCGGTTCAATATAGGCTTAAGTCTGATAGCCGCAATATTTGAAATAATCTTGTAGACCAGATTACATAAGGAGATAGGCCTGAAGTCATCAAAAGTTAAAGGCATTTCATATTTAGGAATCAGGGTCAAAAAGGTAGAGTTCCAAGCACCCGTGGCTCTACCATAAAGTCTGGCCTGTTCCACAGCATTTACCAGTTCCTCCCCCACCAAGTCAAAAAATGCCAGAAAAAATTCAATGGGCCATCCATCCAGTCCAGGACTCTTGTCCTTTTTAAATCCCTTGAGTACAGCTTCGACCTCCGGGTCGGATATGGGCTGGAGGAAACAATTATATCATCATCCGTGGTCATATGTGGAAAGAGTCTGACCACCTTCAGTTGTTCTGAAATTTCTGAGGACTTATCATCACAGAAAAGTTTACTGAAGTGATCTACGCCAAGAGTCTTCAGATCCAAGTCCTCCGATACAGAGAGCCCATCCTGGCCATTGAGTGACCAAATGGTATTAGTGTTCCTTCTGGAAAAAGCAAACAGGTGGAAAAACTTTGTATTTGCATCCCCCTCTTTTAACCATAGTGCTCTACTTTTCAACCTCAGAGTCGTGAGCTCATGGGCCCAGTATATACTCTTTTTTTTCTGAAGTGCATCCCATTTAATTTTATTTGATTCAGATAAAATACCAGTGCCCTCCAATAAAAGGTCCGAGATGCCTTTATATATATCCAAAATCAGCTGCTACCTTTCAATATTATTTGTTTTCTTCCATTTCTTCACAGAGCATTTAAGTCTACTTAACTTGTGTGTGAATAGTTCCATATGGTTGTAATCAGTGGAAACCAGAGTTTCATTCCAGGAGGACCAGACCAATTTCTTGAATTCCTCCTCCATCAGCCAAGCTCTATTAAATTTGAAAGGCCTGCAGGGTACATGGCTGAAAGATCCCCATTCCAAACATATAGGATAATGATCTGACACATCAGAGGGGTAATCCCAAGATCTATAAGAGGAGAAGGAAGGCAAGAAAGACTCTGATACCTAGAATATGTCCAGTCTCTTGCAAATGCCCTCATCCCCAGATCGCCCGTTCCTCCAAGTGGGGGTACATGGGTCCATCAAAAGATCCACCAACAAATTACCAGAAATAAGCTGCGAAAAATATACAACCAAAGGATCCAACCTGGCTTTAAGCCCCCATACTTCAGCTGATGATAAGGTGAAATTGAGATCCCCGGCCAGAATTAAGTTAGGTAATCCCAGCAACCCACCAGATACCAGTCTGTTCCAATAGCTAGTACGATGAACATAGGCCCGCCATAACAGTTTATCACAGTAAAGGGCTCAGTCATGCCTTTAAATGAAGCTTTAAGTACAATCCCAACCAGAGATGAGAAAGCTTTGCAACAAACCAAGTGAGGGTCCCAACCCGCAAGTAGACCCCCAGAGAGACCACAAGCATCAAATGCACAAAATTCCCAGCCAGGATTGAGTTTGGAAAACAAGTAAAGAGCATGTGCATGACTACACATAGTTTCCTGGAAAAGTATCAAGTCAGGTCTAAGTATAGATAATAACAAACCAAGGGATTTTTGTTTGGCCACCCCTCCAAAACCACAAATATTCATAGATAAAATCTTCATGGGGAAGTGGGTTCAACAAGTGTACACGCTCTAAGTAACTTGGGGGGGGGGGGGGAAGGTGAAGAAGAGGAGAGTCGGGCTGCCTACTTTATACGAGTTGAGAGAGGAGTATATGAGATAGATTCCCCCGTACCCTCCCGTTGGCCCCTCTTGGATTTCCTGATGGTCACATCCTTAAATCTGATAGAGTCCAAAGGTAATGTTGAGGGAGATATGGGAGTCTTGTCTGAGAAAATCGAAAGTGCAGAGAGAAGAGAGGGATCCTGAAAAGCCGGTGCTTCAGGAGGACTGGACGAGGGGTGAGAAGGAGTAGTTTCCGGAAGGATTGCAGGAGAAGGAGGGGAAGTCAGGTCAGAAGAAAACTGAGGGAGAGCAGGGTAGTGTTCCAGGGTAAGGGGAGGGGGTCCACTGACAACAGCGCTGTTTATGTTCACCGCCTGGGTAGTAAAGGAATTTTTCGCAGTTGCTTCCATGTCTTCGATGTACATTAGCTGACCTTTCGAGAGATCATCGAATATAGAGGGAGACAACGAGTGATAAATTTGGTCAGTGGAGTCCTCCAGTACATCAGCACACCGGATATGGGAATCAAGTACAGAGGGTATCGAAGAGGGCTCCAAGGGAACAGTAGGCAGGGGACTAGTACAAGGGGAGGTTGTGACCACAGGTTCAGTAAAAACCTCCAGAGTGGCTGAAGGTAGGAGAGCAAAGTCAGGGCAAGGCAAATCAGAGTTTTGTTGCATGCATGCTTATCTTCTTAACCAAATGACACCTTCAAGTTTTGTCTAATTAGTGAAGCTAGAAGGTAAATAAAAAGATAATTATCATTAAGCACTCCTCACTAGTTACCGTTCATTTTTATTAATTTTTTTTATCACATTGACTTAGAAGGGATATCTTCATTGTCAAAGTGTTAGAGGTGAATATCAAGTGATTAAATTTTTTTTTGACATGGATGATGATTTTATTTTCACTAGAAATTAGAATTTTAATCATTTAAGGAGCATTTTCATATTTTAATCATTTAAGGGGGGGCATTTTCATTTGTCACACTGAAGTGTTAAGGTTAATAGGTAAATATACTTATATTTAAGTTATAAAAATATCCTTAGATATTTGTGGATGTTGTGTTCATTTTTTGGCTAGGAAGTAAATCATTTGAGGGAGATCTTTATTTTTCCAAGTAAAGTTTTAAATATCAATAGTTTTGATATACGATTAATCAAAATCATCTTTGGAGGTTAGTGGATGGTGTGTTCATTTTTACGAACAATTTAATCAGTATTTTCATAAGAAATTGACTTATTTATCTTGTCATATGGTGATATGTGAGTGATAAAAAATATCTTTGTGCATTTGTAGATGGTTTGTTCATTTTCATAAGCAATTGAATAATTTATCTTGTCTTATTTTTATTGGCTAGATTGTGGTGTTAAAGATTAATGATCATATAGAATCATGCTTATTGGAGATATTATTGAAAATTCTTGTATGTGTAATGCACCTAAAATTAATAATTTATTATTAATTTATGTTGGAAATAATTTATTTATTATTTTAAATATTTTTGACAGAAAATAAAAAATAAAACATTTGTAATGAATTATTATTTTATTAATAAAAGATACTGAAGGGGACAGAAGTGGAATAGTTGTTGAAGAGTGTTTGCTAACCCACAAGAGGAAACGACAAGTGTTTGAAGCTACTGAGTGAGAACTCAAGGTGCATGAGTAATCTTCCCAAATAAGGTCACAACTACCAGTTGAAAGCTAAAGAGTAGGAGGCTCATAAATGACCAAGTTCTTGGCAAAATACTATATAATAGTATGTCTATTATCAAACAGGAGGCTAGAATTGGATGAGGATTGAATATGATAATGCAAGAAATGAAACATTAAGTGGATTTTTCTCGTGTGGTTCAGTGAACAGGCTCGAGGGTTCTGGAGCAAGTAACTTAGATGCTCTGGGATTTGGTTGGGAGGAACAACTATTCCATTTATGTTTTCCTAGAAGTGGTGCTAGGTTCTTTCTCTATGTTTTTAATTACATTAGGTTGTTGATTGTAGAACTAGATGTGCTTGTATATTCATTACATTGAAATTTCTTATGTTATCTTATTGCACAGTTATCTAACCTGTATCAATTTGATCTCATTTATGTATAGATCCTAATTTTTTTTATATTTTGTTATATCTATGAATGGTTGATTCTGATTAGTATAGCTTCTTAGATCGGGCATCCATACTTGAGTAGGGGTATCTAATGAGTTAATATACTGTAGAATCAGATTATTTCCTTAAATAAGTGTATATAGATGAATTATATATGTTCTTTTCTTATACAATAGACCTAGTTTAATTTCAATTACATTAGTGAAAGTTAACCTGTTAAAATTCTAAATTACAGCAATGAATGTTAACATGTTTAAATTATAAATGATTACAAATAGATCTAAAGCAAGGAAAACTAAAAAAATAAACTAAGATTAAATTATTTATGATTTATCAATTTAAGATATACAAACATTACGATTTACAATCTAGCTAACTACTAATCTAAGAATCACATTCATCTAAAGTCGTAGAGTTAATTATATACAGTATAGATATTACAAATAATCACCTACAGGATAAATTATAACTAAACTATAACTAATCCCTTACGGATCTAATGTTAACAATCAATAACTGTATTCAAGGAAATCAAGCAAATCTACTTTACAAGTGTAAACAAATCGCAGAAGCAAGTATCTCATTTCCAAAGACCAGTAGTAACCCCATCTATGATGGCCGCCGAGCATTAATGTAATACAATAAGCAAATCCTTATTAAATACAAACCAAATCACAGTCATGCATACTATCTGTTAAACTACGATTTCCATAATCAAAACTATTCCACATAAATCGCCAGACCTAGTGGGTCGCATAAACAATAAATAAGTTAAAATAACTATGGTCGTAAGCACATTTTTATGGCTACCATCGTTACATAAAAGTTAAGCTCAAGATATTTATACAGTCACTAACCGGTACTGCATATACAAACCTAAACCCCATATGGGTTAATAATACCATTATTATTATTACTACACTGAGATATTATTTTAAAAATGGTGTTATCAAAACATATTCATGCATTAGAGGAAATTTTAACTCAAAATGGGCCTTTTAACTTTAACTCAAATTCCATGTCATCATGTGTTAGCCAATGAAATTGCTTTAAATTTGAAATGCCGTATAGGTCTTAAGCACTTTTTAAATATAAATTTGGGGATAGGTATCATAAAAAAAACTACTTTTTTGTTTGTATTTTTGACATATCTCCCCGTGTTTTTCCTCAAATTTCGATCGGGAGAGCTCATTGGATGTGGAATTAAATTCCACATCCAACGAGTACCCACTCAGCATACTTTTGACAGACCCCGCTACCCCAAAAACAAGAAATACTTGAAAAACCATGATGATGAACGAGCTCTCCTGAACGAAATTTGAGTAAAAACATGAGGAGATATGTCGAAAATACAAACAAAAAAGTAGTTTTTTTCTTTTCTTCCTCCAAAATTAATAAATATTATTTTATTATTTTAACTATTATTTTATTAAATTTTTTTAGGAGGCCCATTTTGAGTTGAAATTTCCTCTAATGGTCGTAAGACCATCGAAGGATGGCATCCAGTAAATAAAGAAATAACCAGAGAGTAATTCACAATAGAGATCCTAAGGGTCGTTTCTTTTAATTATACAGTAAAAACTATCAACACATTGTACGCATATAGGGTATGGTTGTAAGTGCATCTATGATGGCTTCCACCTGGGTTTAAAACCATAAATAAACATCAAGTAACATAGTAAGTGAAGTGGTGGTAATACCATCTGCGATGGCACCCATAATAACTAAATTAAACCCTAATATATTTAAACCCTATTTGAAGGAAAGAGGCTGTAAAATCCCTCTGTAAAACAAAGTGTAAACCCCTTGGGGGTTGAACCAAAACACAGGAACACTTATCATGTGCAGAGCTAGAGCTTTCCTCTCCTCTCGGCTCCTTTATCTTAGGCTTAAAATACTTGCAATAAACCATACTATATATAAGAAAACAGTGGATGCATTGTATTTAATCCAACAATATGAAAAACCTGAGATACGGTTTTGTTTGTACCTAATGCATTCTAAGATGCAGACGTGAGAGGAGGTGACCTTATTGCCTTCCTTGCTAGTGTTCCAACCTGCAATAAAGATTTTAGTGGGAGTTAACACGAAATATTAAAACTTTTAAAGAAGTTAAACATAAAGTTAAACGCCTTTACCCTTACCTGGTGCAAGTTGCAATTAGTAAGCAACAACGAACTCGATTCAATGGTTGAGCGGAGCAATGATTTGCAGATGACCATGGACACCATGAATTAGCACAAGAACACATTGGAAAGAAACCATTTGCACCAGCATTAATCACTAGCAGTGGTTACACAAGAAAACTCAGCAATTCACCATTAACATAGTAGAGCTCGACTCTCTCCTTCTTACAGACCAAACAAACAATAATGCACGGTTCAGACATCAAAGGCCACATTAAACCTGCACAAAAACCCTAACTACAAAGCCTTACAAATGGATATCCAGGATGTAATCATGAGGCCAGCGTGGAGGCTTTTTTGCGCTGTCAACTTGCAACCAGGACATGCTTTTAAGGTAAGTCAACTCAAGGTACAAACACTTTTAAACCTCAACCAGATCAATGATGGTATTTCAATCATTGTTGCAAACTGTATAAGCTATGCCAAGAACCATATTATATAGCATACAAAGCATTGCATTATAACCAATGGAATATTATATTATAATAACATTGTAAACTATGGTGTAGACCATATCCATTTTCAAGTTCAAACCTTTCACCTTCGCTCCCTTAGGACCAAGTCCTTACAAGAAGTATACCATGCACTTAGGCTATGGTAAGGCCCATGGCCTCATGATCTTTTGTTAAAACCTTATTACATAGAATGGCAGGATTAAGATTATGGTATAGACTGCCAACCCTTGGGCTAGTTAATCCCTAATGAACATAATAAAACCCAAAGCAAGGAAACTGTAAAACATCATCTTCGGGCGTGGTTGAACGCAACGGATGGACTTCACCATTACCATAGCTAGCAAAACCTAGCATAGAAATCGAAGTGATATATGAGTAAAACTGCTTATTAAGAGTTCTACGATTAAAGGCATATACAATTTTTTTATTTTTTTTCACGAATTTTGAGGTATATAACAATGTGAATTTAGTATTTTAATATATTTATGAATTTTAGATGTTTGAGATTGTATAATTTGATTGGTTAGTTGTCTTTTTCGACACGAAGCACCCAATAAAAATTGAAGATACGTAGGTGCTAGCACATGTTGATAACTGGTCTAGAAGAAGAATTAGAGAAGCAATTGAGATAGTTAAAAACCCTAATTGCCTAAACAAAGATGACAGTCTTTCTATTAGTCGGTCTTAGTTACCTAACCTAACAAAACTGAAGGATAACTAATTAAACCTAGCTTAACTAAGTTCTTGGTTTAATTATACAACTAAAATTAAAGAATACAACTTTAATATAATAAATCTAAACTAAGGGTAATAATTAATAAACTAATTAGTTTGATTAAAATTTAAAAACAAAAATTAAAATAAAAACTTTTGTTGAAAATTAGAATAAATATTGAAAACTAAAAATTAAAAATTAATTTATTAATTTATAAAACCTTAAAATAGATTTATAATTAATTATCAAACAAACACAAATAAATTGTATCTAATTCACTAACAAACTAAACTAAACTATTGACAAAAAATAAAATATCATATAAACCTTTATTAAGATAAAACTATTTATATAAAAATTATAATACATTAAAACAAGAATTCTAATTAAATTAATATTAGCAAGTACTAGGTTTATTATACTAAAAACATTAATAAGTGAAAATCTAAAGTAAACCTAAGTATCAAAATTAATATCTATATTTTAACTAAATTTAATAATTCACTAAAAACATTAGGAAAACTTTATAAAAAATGTTAATTTCAAAAACTCTATAAAACTGATCCAAATCAAACCGACAAACTAAGACCTAGGGAGCCCATCAGGATTGAGTTTTTCCTGTATTAATACACCTTTGAAAGATGAGTAATCTTCCAGGCATCGTTATGTCTTGATGATGAGCTGCGCTTGGCTTGAAACGTTGACATTAACTTTTCCTACCGCTGATTCTCCATCAGATACCATGAATTTGTATAACAAAAATTATCATTTTATTTTATTTTAAATAAATTTTATTAAATTTTAATTTATTATAAAAAATAATAAAAACTAAATTATTAATTT
>LPNX010329769.1:1707-22771 GCA_001517045.1 Pseudotsuga menziesii
TGCTTGGGAAACCTCCTGGAATCAAATCTAATTTATTCCTAACCTCCCTAGCACATGTCTGCTTTTTCTGCTTTATTGCCTGCTTTTTCAGTGTTTTAAGCCAATTGGGAAAGTTTGACTATGTGAAGTTAACTTGTTTTTTGTCCTCCACATCCTCCACTCTTTTCTCCTATGAAAAGCATGTATGAGTTTACCTTCCATCCACTATTATCTTTCCTAATTTATTTTTCCAATTCGTGAGCTCCTAGACAGTTTTGGAAACTGCTTTATGCACCTATGGGGGATTTGCTTAGATTTAGTAAGCCTGCTTTTGACTAGATTCGAATGGCATCTTCATGCATTCGAATCCCTCATGTAATTAATTATTGTGGAAGCCTATGATTTCACAAGGTTGGATATTGTACCCTTATTCAATACAGATTAGTGTTCTGCTCCATTATTCAGTCTCCTTTGTGAGTAATTTGCATGTGTAATTGGCAATTGTTGTGAGTGTAATTGTTCTAACACCTGGGTTCAATTTCCACATTGATGAAAAGATTGAGGGATCTGATAAATTCTTATCTTGGAAGTATAGGATCTCCCTGGTCTTGGAAGAAAATGATTTGGACTCCTATATCAATGAGGAGGTTCTAGTTTCGGAGGGAGATGAGGCTAAGGCCTTACATAAGAAGAAGTTCGTTATGGAAAACCAGAAGAAGTTCTCATCACCCCAGAGGTAAGCATTCTCACAAAAATAACACTAGAAAAGATTTGTCTAGAATTAGATGTTATACATGTGATGAGAGAGGACACCATGCTAGAGAATGTCCTAGAAACAAAAATGTCTCTCACAAGAAGAAGGGAAACAAGAGAAGACATCATGCTAATGCTGCAGAGGATGATGAACCTTCCACAAAGATATTCAAACAAGAAAGTGATGATTCTTCTAGTGATGAAGAATATGATTTGATTTTCGCTCTCACGGGAAACATTGCACATGGAAGCAATGATTGGATTATATACAGTGGGGCTTCCAAACATATGACAGGATTCAAGGAATCTTTTGTGAAGCTATCAGAACATGAATCACTACACAAGGTGAAACTTGGAGATGACTACCAGTGTCCAATAAAAGGTAGTGGGGAATCCTCCTATAAGCTAGACTCTGGAAATTTTATGACAATGAAGAATGTATTGTTTGTACCAGAACTAAAGAAGAACCTCTTATCCATATTTGCATTAGATGCAAAAGGCATGAGGGTTGCATTTATAGATGGCCAAGTCATCATGTGGACAAAGGGAAAGACTATTAATGATGCAATAGTGATTGGGGAACAAGAGGGAGGTCTATACAAATTGAAGGGACATCTAGAACAAGCCTTGGTCCATGACACAGTAGAGCCAAATGAACTTTGGCATAGAAGGCTTGCACATGTGCATTACAGAGCACTACCACTTGCAAGAAAAGATTTTGAAGGTCTTCCAGAAATTCAAGCAAAACATGATGGCATCTACAAAGGATGTGTGAAAGGAAAGAACACAAAGAAGACATTTCCAAGTAGTGAGAGCAAGGAAAAAGGAATCTTGGAAATCATCCACTCCGATGTATGTGTTCCAATGTCATCAAGTTCATTAAGCGGGTATGCATACTATGTTTCTTTTATTGATGACTTTTCTAGGAAGACATGGACTTACTTTATGAAGAACAAAGATGAAGTTTTCAGCAAGTTCAAGGAATTCAAAGCCTTGATCAAGAACCACAGTGAAAAGATGATCAATACCTTTCAATCAGATAATGGCGGAGAATTCACATCAAATGAATTCAAAGAGTTATGCAAAGAATCAAGGATTATAAGGGAGTTATCCACTCCATATAATCCACAACAGAATGGGGTTGCAGAAAGGAAAAAAAAACTATCATGGAAGCTGCAAGAGAAATGCTTCATGATCAAGATCTTCCCTTGAATATATGGACAGAAGCTGCTAGAAAAACAGTGTATGTACAGAACCGTACTCCACACAGAGTAATCGAGAACAAGACACCTGAAGAATTCTTTTCCAGCAAGAAACCAGAAGTCATCCATCTCAAAATATTCAGCTGTCCAGTGTACATACATATTCCAAAAGAAAAGAGGACAAAGTTAGATCCTTCAGGAAAGAAGAGTATATTTGTGGGATACTCTAAAAGCTCGAAGGCTTACAGAATATACTTCCCAGGATTCAAGAAGGTCGACATCAGCAGGGATGTAACATTTGACAAAGACTTATCCTACAACAAATCTAGAAAGAAACCTGATGAAGTTCCTGAAGAATCGGAAGCACCTAGAATTCATGACACAACGATGAATGAAGAAACTCAAGAAGAAGATCGAGACTTTGAGGAACCTCAAGAACCTGTAGATCCACCTCAAGAGAAGAATCCTCATAAGAGGAAACCTGCTTGGGTACGAGAATCTATCCAAGGTGTAGAAAGATATTGGACTCTAGAAGAGAATCACAGAGAAAGAAAGAGGACCAATTCCTGCTCTGAATATGTAGCATTATTATGTGATTTCATCGATAAATAACCTTCCAACTACGAAGAAGTAGTGGAACGAAAAGAATGGAAGGATGCTATGATCGAAAAGTATCAATCGATAATGAAGAATGATGTTTGGGATGTTGTCCCAAGACCAGAAGGGAATTTGGTTGTAACTTCCAAATGGATCTACAAGATCAAGCATGCTGCAGATGGTAGCATAGAAAAATATAAGGCAAGATTTGTTGCTCGTGGCTTCTTCCAGAAAGAAGGAATAGATTATGAAGAAATTTTTTCACCTGTAGCCAGATACACTTCCATTAGATCAGTACTTGCTCTGGCTGCAGTGATGAAGTGGAAGATACACCAGATGGATGTCAAGACTGCTTTCTTGAATGGTGTAGTGGAAGAGGAAGTGTATGTGGAGAAGCCACTTGGTTTTGAGACATGTGACAAGGAGTCTCATGTGTGTAGATTGAAGAAATTTCTGTACGGTTTGAAAAAGGCACCCAGGACATGGTACGGAAGAATTGATGGCTTTCTATCTAGTTTGGGCTCTACCAAGAGTAAAGTAGATTCCAACCTTTACTACAAGGTTGAAGATGGCAATCCAGTGATCCTCCTACTGTATGTAGATGATCTGTTTGTAACAGGTATGGATGGGTTGATATTTGATACAAAGAGGAAGCTTGTTGTCAAGTTCGAAATGAAGGACTTGAGTATGATGCATTATTTTCTAGGCATGGAGGTGTGGCAGAATGCAGATGGAATTTCCCTGGGACAAGGGAAATATACAATAGAGATCCTGAAGAGATTTGGGATGATGGACTGCAAGGCCATGACCACACCTATGGCATCAAACCTGAATCTATTGAGTGATGCTTCATTAGAAGCGGTTGATGCTATGATGTATCATTAGATGATTAGTCCTTGATGTGCCTGATGAACACAAGACCAGATATTTGCTTTGTTGTCAACACCTTGAGCCAATTCTTGATAGAAATGTTCACTTGATTGCTGCAAATCATATTCTGAGGTACCTGAGGGATACAGTTGATTATGGGCTCAAGTATGAGGCAAGTTAGAAGATTAACCTAGAGGGTTATGTTGATTCAAATTGGGAAGGCAGTGCCATTAATAGGAAGAGCACTTCAAGGTGTTGCTTCAGTATGGGATCAGGTGTGATCTCTTGGTTTAGCAGGAAGCAATCCTGTGTGGCACTGAGTACAAGTGAAGCAGAGTATGTCACAGCTTGTTCAGCTAGTTGTAAGGTAGTATGGCTAAGGAAGCTACTATCTGATTTATTTGATCTCTAGTTGGATGCTACTTGTATATATTGTGACAACCAAAGTTGTGTGAAGTTGTCGGAGAACCCGATGTTCCATGACAAGTCAAATCATATCGAGATCAAGTATCACTATATCAGGGAAATGGTGTAGAGGGGAGCAGTGAAGCTCCAGTATGTTGTGATGAACGAACAGATAGCTGATGTGTTGATGAAGCCATTATCTAGAGTGAAGTTTGAGTACTTCAAGGAGAATCTTGGTGTTCTCCATATCGAGGTTCCTTCCAAGGGGAAGTGATGAGTCTGTGATCCATTCTAACATGGTGAGAGGATTGGTTCCTTCCATGGTCAGATGTGAGGGCTGAGCCATTCTGTCATGGTGAGAAGATTGGTTCTTTCCATGTCAGATATGAGTGCTGACCCATTCTGATGTGATTGAGGGATGTGTTCCCACTTGATCAGATATAAGGGTTGTTTCCATTCTTTGAATGGAGGTACCTGGTCAGTTACCAGAAAAGCTCAGTCTAGGACTGAGGGCCTTTCTGATATGACTATGGGATGTGTTCTCACATGATTAGATATGATTTCTCACATGATTAGATATGAGTGCATGGCCGTTTTGATGTGATTGATGGATGTGTTCCCACTTGATCAAATATAATGGTTGTTGCCATTCTCTGGGAGAATGGAGGCACTTGGTCAGTTACCAGGAACCCTCAGTCTGGGACTGAGTTCCCTTCTAACATAGTGAGAGAATTAAGTTCCTTCCATGGTCAGATGTAAGTGTTGTGTCTTTTCACATATGGTAGTAGGTGTGTCCTACCATGCTGGTGATTGTAAGTGTTGTGCCTTTCCACATATGGTAGTAGGTGTGTCCTACCATGCTGGTGGATGTAAGTGCTGAGCCTTTCCACAGATGATAGTAGGTGTGTCCTATCATGCTGGTGGATGTGAGTGTTGTGCCTTTTCACAGATGATAGTAGGTGTGTCCTATCATGTTGGTGAATGTAAGTGCTAGGCCTTTCTGACAGGGTTGTGGGATGTGTCCCTGCATGGTCAAATGTGATTGTTGGGTGTGCCTTTCTAACATGGTGTTGGATGTGTTCCTCTCATGGTCAAATGTAAGTGCTGGGTGGGCCATTCTGACTTAGGGTAAAATATAAGCACTAAAGAATACCTACATGGTGGCTAGGCCTACAACCAGCCTGAAAAAGGGATGGATTTGTAGAACTTCCTGTGACGAGAAGAATCATGAGATAGCACCCATGATGATCCAGTGATGATGATCCAGCAGTGATGATCCAGATCCAGTGATGATGCTCCAGTGATGATGCTCCAGTGATGATTCATATTGAGTGATCATCTAGATCCAATGATGATCCAAATATGAAGATGAAGATGACTTGAAGATGGCGAGGACTCGAGGATGATCCAAATGATACAGAGAAGAAGATTTGCGCTGATAAATTGTGTCGAGAGAATACCTTCCTAGTTAAGAGGGAGTGTTAATGTAATTGTAACTTCAGAATGTATTCACTTGTATTTCTTATGTATTGTACCCCAATGTTTATTTAGGGATGTGTCTGTAATGTATTTGAGTCATGTCATGCCGCAATGTTCCTATCGGGAGGTTCTATAATGTAAACAAGTCATGTCAAGTCATTATGGGTAACCCTCCTATTGATTAATGGTTAAAGTTCCCGCAGTTTTGGGGCACTAGGGTTATTAGACTCTCCTAGAGAAGTCATCCCTAGTAGGTTATTGTCAAGTCGAGAATTAGTATAGATAGAGAGTGAGCCTCTCTATTTATCACACACTCAGTTGTAGCGCATAGTTGAGGAATAATAAGACACTGGGGCTAGGAAGAAAGAGGCTACTGCTGTCGGGAGATCATCTTACTGTTTTGGGGTCTTACTTTTGGTGTTGATTCTATCTCTGAGGAATTTGCGAGGTTTTCTCCATTTATGGTTTCCCTGAGGAAAAACACTATGCTCATTCTCTCTTGTGTTTGATTGTTGTGCTTATTATTCTCTCAGTTAAAGATCCTAATATAATGCTATCTTAATGTTAAAAATATAACACTACCACCGCCTACCATAGTGAAACAGTTAAGAGAAATATTAGGACATACAGGATATTATGGAAATTTCATCAAGGGATATGCACAAGTGATAGTCCTGATGGATAAATTGTTGAAAAAAGACACCAAGTTCTAGTGGACAGATGAATTCCACGAGAGTCTACATAAACTGAAAAATAAAATGGCCACTGCACCGATACTCATCTTTCTAGATTGGAAAAAATAATTCCATGTTAATGTTGATGCATCCTCTGTTGCGCTTGGACTAGTACTAACACAACTAGGAGAGGGAGAAATCGATCACCCCACTGCTTTTTCTAGAAGGAAGTTATTGACTACAAAAAAGAATTACACCACAATAAAGAGAGCAGGCATTACGATGGTCTACGCATTGCAAAAATTCAGACATTATTTGCTAGGGGGGCATTTTAAAATGTACACTGACCATTCTGTATTAAAATATCTAGTCAATAAGCCAGTGTTGGGGGGTGCGGGGGGTATTTGTCGGTGGCTTCTACTCTTTCAAGAATTTGACTTTGAAATAATCGTTAAACCATGCCAATTAAATTTAGGACCATTCCACCTCTCTAGAATAGAGAATGGAGAAGAAGCTATAGTCTTGAAGATAATCTCCCTGATGCACAAATTTTTTTGATAAGTTCCTTTGACAATCAATATGAAGATATCATACAGTTCCTAACTACAGGTTTTGCATTGGTTGAGTTCACAACAACACACAAGAAACAGTTAGTAACTCAAGCTGCAGATTTCCAATTAATTGAAGGCCACTTGTATAAACTGGGACTGAATGAGATACTTTGACGTTGTTTTTTCTAACATTAGCGCCCTATTATTTTAATTGAAGCACATGTTGGTATCACAGGAGGACACTATGCAGGAAAGATGATGATGCACAAGATATTACAGGAAGGGTTATGATGGTCTACCATGCATGAAAATGCTCAAGATTATTGTGAAAATTGTGATGTCATCCAAAGAAGGAAAAAGCCTTCTAGAAGAGATGAAATGCCATTAGTTCCACAACTCACGCTACAAGAATTTGATAAATGGGTTGTTGAATTTGTGGGGGAATATTATCCCAGCCGGGAAGCCCACAGGAGCGAGGTATATTATCACTCCAATGGATTACCTATGATGGGTAGAAGCTACACCCATCAAGGATTTTACTTGTGTGACAACAACAAAGTTTTTATTTGAAAATATTGTAACAAGGTTTGAGTGCCCAAATATTCTTATTAGCGATCAAGGTATGCATTTTGTTAATCAGTTGATTGAAGAACTAACTGATGAATTTCAGATACAACATAGAAGAACAACTCAATATCACCTGCAATCCAATGGAGCATTCGAAGCATTTAACAAAATTATCGAAAATGCACTAACCAAAGTCTGCAATACAAGAAGGGGTGAATGGGACCATAAAATTTCCGTAGTTCTATGGGCATATCACACAACATGTAAGAATCTAACCGGCCAAACACCGTTTAGGTTAGTATATGGATAGGAATTTGACATTCCTATGGAATATATCATACCAAGTTTAAGAGTGGCAGAAATTATAGAAACGAAAAATGTTGATGCTGTTGAAGAAATATTACTTCAGTTAATCCATTTGGAATAAGAACCCTTCATTACAGGATTCCATCAAAATGTCAAAAAACAAAGACAGAAGGTATGGCATGATAGACACATTAAGAACAAGTAGTTTTCAGTCAGAGGTCTTTTTCTTATTTAGGAAAACAAATTTTTCAAGCACCAGGAAAGTTGAAGACACATGGGTTAGGTCCTTATGTGGTTAAGGAAATAACTGATGGAGGAGAAATGAAATTGAAAAAAATGGATGGAATGGAAGTCAGAGGGATCATCAATGGGAGCCCATTGAATACTTATTTTCATAACCGTGACTAAAAAAAAGATGATGCTGATAATGATAACAATGATGGCTAGAAGAAGAGAATATAGTAACTTTCACACAAGGCATGACGAGGGAAGTATGGAACTAAAAATAATGGTGTTCCGGCACGTTTATGAGGATGGGTTGTGAGGTGACAAATATCAAATCCACACATAACAAGGAAATTTGAACAGGTAGCAAGGAAACTTGAGGGTCACCTCTGCCATTAGTAGCATGACATCACAGTGAAAAGGGGCGACGTAGTTGGAACCTCCACATAAGGAGTGAAACTAAGAACCCACATGATGGTTCGTGTTGTCATTATTCTACTCGATGATGGCATGTGTCAGGATTCGACAACCAGATTGTTGGAACGACCCCACTGTTGATGGTTGATTCCCAGCTCTTGTCTTTATAATGCCACCACCAGAATAGTTGCAAGGTACAAAATGAATGAAAACTTGTGGATAAGTATGACGAGTTAGTGTTTCAGTGCTAACAGACCTGGGGTCCTCTTGAGGAAATTGTAATGACTATTCTGAATAAGAGTATTTTTTTTGGATATGTTCCACTGAAGTTCGGGAGCTGCTTGGAGATTCAACTAGTTTTAGACCTCCATGCAAAAGCATATGCAACCATATTGGTAAAGATGCCAATATGAAGACCCTCTGATGTCGTTAAAAGAAACACTTCCATAAAAGAGTTGAGCACGACTTAAGAATAAGTGGAAACAATTCAAATACCAGAGGACATCTCGTTGAATCCTCTAGACATAATTGCCACAGTGCATAGTATCCATTGCTAGTACATTCCAGTCTGAATGAATGTTTGGACTGAGAGAGGAAGAAATGGAGGTCAGCATCATCACCATCATCACTATAACCTGCTAAATCTGTGGGAGGTAATGACGATTCCAAAGACGTGTTGTACTGGCATACCTTGAGGGAGGGAGGAATTACATATTATGGATGATACATATCACCATCATTATAGCAAAGAGAAACACTGACTAGATGTTGGATTAAGCAAGTGCCACGAGATCTGAGGCTTACCCTGATGTCGCATGCTCATTCATGGGTAACATCAAGGAATATTCTGAAGGGAGGAAGGAAAAACCTGGGACGAGCTAGAAGCTTAAGCCAGAAATACTGACAAATAAAATTGGTGCTACCTATAAGTTCCTCAGCCTTTGCGTTCTACCCCTACTTCCTACTCCACTGAATGGTAATAACATTCAGAAGCATACAAAATTACAAGTCTAAAAAGGAGTTAGTTCTATTTATGAACGAAACAACCTTATTGGTGTCTGGATTTGCAAAAATGATAGTAGTACCAAAAGTATAAAGACTGTAGCAACCTGCAAATGTAGAAGGAAAATACAGTCAAACACAGAAAGAAGATAATTAAGCCTGTACACTAGAAGGTGCATGAAGTAGAGACATCTATAGAAAGAATCATGCTGGAACACATCAGTTCCGACCTGGTGGAACACTAGCAGAAAATAGAAGAAGAAGTGCGCAAAGAGAAAGAGAAGTTGCTGAAAATAGTGGAGGATTTTCAGACCAAAATCAGTGCAAGTCAAACCATGGAGGAATAGTTCGTGTGGCTCAGGATGAGCCACAGGTGAGTGTTGGGAGCCTATTGGGCCTCAGGACGGTAGGGAATAATTCATCTAGAAATCTTCCTAAGTATGGAGAAGGAGCATAAAAGAGTAAAAGGAAGGAGCATCAAGGAAATAAAAGGATCCTATGACATAAGAAGGAAAGAGAAGGCGTAGGATGAGGAAGCTTCGCTAGATTAGTAATCCATGGCAGAAGGATAGAGAAAGATACGAGATGACATGGCAGACTATGCATAGAAGTAGGCATGTGAAGAAGCGCAATGGTAGGAAAATGATAGTAAGGCATAATATTGAGAAAGCAACAGTCCTTAGCACTCATGGGTATGAGATCAGATGGAGCCAGTGGAAACCACATGCATGAAGGAATCTTTGTAAGTCAGGTCAATAGCACCTTTTTTTCATGTGTTGCTAGAATATAAAAGACAACATGTTGGTTGAAGATAGTAATTCGGCTAGGATAGAGACTAAAGAGGAGTCTGTAATGAGTCTATTAGAGTCTGTATCAAGTTAGTATTGAGTCTGTAACAAGCATGTATGGGATATGTATCGAGTCTATAATAGAGATTAAAAATAAGGAACCCAAGTTGTAAATTGGTTAGAAGGTTTTAGCGGATTAGCTGATACAACAATTTTGAGTAATCTCTAGACTCTTGGAAAAGATGCTTGAGCTAGACTTGAGATAGATATTTTTTGGTTAATGACTTTGGATCACTGAGTGCATCAAAGTAGTGGTTATGTAGCTGAGTGCATAGACAAGTAGAGAAGGTCGAGTTGATCTAGGTTGTGTGTGGATCACTAGTATGAGTAGAGTAGAATGAGAAAGAGAGAAGATCAGAGAGCATGAGAGGGAGGAAAAGATTGTAAAGATAGAAGAGAATATCTTGAACAGAGTCTGCAGCTTTTTCCACAAAAAAAAGGTGCATCTATTTCCTCATGCCAAATGAAGAGCACCTTGTGGTTTTTTCTCGGATGGGTTTCCACATTATATGTTGTGTAAATGTGTGAATGTTGCATAGCTTAGTTACATGCGTAAATGTTGTGTTAACTGATTGTTGCTTATTGTATTGCAACCGGATAATTGTATGACTGTTGTATTGTATTAATGAGTATGATTATGATAGTCTATTCACTTTTAGTTCACTTAAGTCGTGTAAATAAGGGTTGGATCATAGATTGGTATTGAAATACTGTGCATGCAAGAATCCCACCTTCCCGGTATTCATTGGAAATCCTTGGCATAGGGCCAAGGTACTAAAACAACCTCCCACACAAACTATGGAAATGTAGTTCTGGCAATTACCAATAAAACGGTTATATATCGGGTGAGATGACATCTGTGTCACAGGTGTTGTTGGATGAGCTCCTCTCCATTGGGACGATATCTTGGTGTTTGTTGTGCTAAGCAAGAGTGAATAAACCTGGTTCTAGGGACAGAGAGAGGGAATAAAGACAACACTTGCATACCCAAACTCCCATTTATTCTTCTTCTTAAACTTTTGCTTAGTCTTGACAATGTGATGATAAGAAGCCCCTAGTGAAGATATGTCTAGGAATTGTATCTCTGTCTGAATGTACCTATGTAGGCCACTATGGTACTTTAGAATGAAGTTCCATTCAAATTCTGTAGTACCTAGTTTAGAGTGTAGGGTATGGAATATGTTGGTAAACTCTCACACTATCTGGTATCTTTCCTGGTGAAAAGTTGTGCTCCAGGTGTACTGGTCATCATAGTTTTCGATAGGGTATAATTCCTCATTTATGGCATAGACAAAATATTTCCAAGTTGGTTATGTCCTAAATATTTTGGTCTTGTCCCTCACATGCCTCTTGAAGTACCTGTCCCACCATTATTTGATATGGGGAAGGATTTAAGAAGTGTGAAGGTGAATTTTTGTTGTCGAATATTTTTTGAACAAAGAAGTAACCATCTAATAGACTTAACCATTTATACAAATCATCTGCATATATCCTGAATTTAAATAAGGGAATTTCAAAGTTAACATGTACATTGAAGGGAGTCACACCTCTAAAATGACTACTCGTTGAAGGTGCATCCATTGTCATCAACAGTCACCGAAGAATCTGGGTGGAATTATCCATCATCTCATTCCTCTATCATGTGAGGGATTACTTGAGAAACAAATTGATAGGATATCCTAGTCTTTCATGTCTCTTTTCTTATCTAGACATGTGAGGCTTTTTTGGATGACGAGAGTTGTTTTCCCAAGCTCAACTAGTTTGACACCCAACTCTTAATATTCAGATCTGGTCAGTGACATGCACTAAGAAACCACAAGAGCAGATTTCTATGATACCACTTATTTGCCTTTATGCAAGAAAAAAATGAAAGAGCATATATATATTCACACGCATATATATATTGAAATAAATACAGTGATATAGTAAACTTATATTATATTAAATGAATGAAACATGATAAACTATAAAATAAAAGTAACTAGAATGGTGGTAGCTATATCTCTCAAAAGAGATGATACGTGGTGGCTACGCTCATTCATGAAAAGTTGAATACAAAATGAGCCTCAAAATACCTATTTACCTTAAGTGTGAGGTAATAACCCTAAAAATCTTAAAACCTAACCCTAGAAGATGAACCATCATAAAATTTGTGGTCCCAAGGTGGTTAGTTGAATAGTTAACTTCTCGGGGTCATAACGTTTTCACATGATCTGTGTTTATGGTGTTTGATAGTCCATTGGAAAGATATATCTGAGTATAATAGTCAATTAGTTCCAAAAAATAGTTTTCTACTATGGTATAGGTTGTTTTCGGCCAAAAAAATATTGCTTAGGACCTCAAAATGACCATGGAAATTCAAGACTAGAAAAACCGTAGAAAATCATGAGCATGGAAAAAAAATTGACCCAGTGGAACAGGTGGGTCACTACCTATATCCATTTGGATCAGTATATGTATGACATAGTAGCTACGGTTTGGTGAAAAATTGCATGTACACAACTAGTTACTTGGACCCTTGTTTCAAATAGGTATTCTCTCTAATATTTGAATCTAAAATGTTGTTATTATTATGCATATGATGATTTATGTTGGAAAATGCAGGTGTTATGTGTGTGCATTAAGTTTATATCTGTTTTTTATATTATTCATATACACCTTTTTTACTTCTTATTTATGGATTGTATATGGATTTTCAGATTAATTTAGGACCCGTAATCATTCATACCCCCCTCTATGTTGTTCGGTTGATGGATGGGGACATTAAACTCAACACAACATATCACCCCAAAAATATTGTTAAAAGGAAGCAATAAATAAATTATTGGAATCCTACTTGTGATGCTTTGCATTTAACAAGACACACCAATGTTTCGGATGACCCCCTCTATCCTAGTGGTGGTATAAAACCACTTATCTTTTTTCCACCAAAATGACATTATATGAATCAATGTATGGCCAAAATATCTTACAAGTGATTTCCTATCTTTTAATTATGTCTGAATTTCAATCTTTGGTTACTACACTTCACACTAGAGAAGATGTCCTATGCATCCTTAAATACAACCTCGTTATTCCTCAAAACGTAATGAAAAAATAGGTAAATAATCATTTATCTGAGCATTCCTTTAAAGCAGGATATCAAGTGTTTCTTTGAATTCATCCTTAGAATAAAACATCCCTCAACTATCATGTCCATCAAAATATATCTCTAAAATTTCTATGGATGTTACACAATCAGCTAACACATTGGACAAGTGGCCTACCATCTCGCTTTGCCAAATCACTCCAAGATTCACCCAATATTTCATGTCACTTGTCTCAAAAAAAATGGTGGGGTCTAATTGTAAGGTGAAAAACCATATTACTAGAACTATATGAGTAATGTTCCATTTGGATCTATCCAACAACAGTGTTTGATTCTAAGGCGTGACAATTACATACATGCACCATCAAAGAAGTTTTGATCCAATGGAAAGATATGATGCTAGAAGATGCTACTTGGGAATCAACCAAAATTTTATCATAATTTCCTCACCTTCAATATTTATAACAATCCTACTTTTGAATGGGGGCTATGTTAGGGTCCTACCCCAACCCTCATTCCTTTAGGAGTTAGTCATGCATTGTACATCGATCTCTTGAGAATAAGGACAAGTAGTTAGTAGTAAAAACTATTGTAAATAATGCCTCTATATTAATTAAGACCCATTAGGACATTGGTACTTATTAATGATTTGGCCATGTCAAGTAGTTAGGGTTTTAGATATGGGAATTGGTTTTAAGTAGATAAAAGGATATGAATGTTTTTATCGATAATTATTGCAACATAGATTTTCTCAAGTAAAATGTCACCCTACCTCAGTAATCTTGTGAGAATTGCTTCTCGGAATTATTCTCATCATATAAAGCTTATTTCTTACCACATTTATATTTATTTTGTTTAATATTTCATATTTTTCTCTATAAATTATGGTTTATTACATCTAAACCTTTGTATATCATGTGTTTTTGTAAGTTTCAGGGATAAATAACACCATAGTCTCTATGGTGACCTGACCTAGTTAAGGAGTGGCAAATATATAGTGTATTCCTATGGCTAGATGGAAATTTTCTCATACACTATTAGTTTCTTAAACCATATTAATGAAAGGATAAGTACTCTACCTTTATTATTAATCTATTCATAATTTATTTGCAATATAATATTGTACCTTTTTCATGATCACATTTGAAGTGAGATTTCTAGTCCAAATGAATTTATGTATGCTTGGTTGTTGCATCATTTAGTTATGTGCATTTTGTGAATTCATATGGATTTTGGGAAAGTTGGGTTTGAATTTATGTTAAGTATTTCAAACTTCAGACATATCCCTAACTAGTTGACCAACATAGTAAGAGATGGAGGTTACTTAAGAATTTTCAAATATATTTGAGACTGATTATTAACATTTACATTTCAAAATTTACAACAAAGTTTACATGGCCAAATGCCAAATGTAAACTCAAAGTAGAGCAAGAACTTTAAATCCATTGGGTAATTTCTAATTTTAATCATGGCTTTTCCTTGAAATATTATGGGTTTTTATTTAGAACTAGGTTAATGGTTAGGTGTTTCAATCTTTGATTTTAAAATTAGGATTTATTTTAAAATGGACCCAACTACCCTTATTCCTTCATTTCAAGGTGTTACTTTTTAATGGCTTGATGGACCTTCTTTCAAAGAAATCTAAGAATTCATCCTTGAATGTGACCTAATGGGACTATTATGAAAGCTATCCCCATTTTCCAAATGGTTCCAATGGTCCATTTGTGACTATGTTTCAATGGTTCTATTTCCAAATTGGCCTTAATGAACTTTCCTTTCAAAGAGCCTTATTTTGAAAAGGATCGATTATCCTTTCTTCAAAATGGATCAATGTGTCTATCATTTGAATTAGCCTTATCAAAATATTTTGAATGGGGAAACAATATCATATTCAAACGTGTTAGAAAATTTTGATCCTAAAGTTCAAACTTAGAAAGTTAGGATTGAGAATAAATTGCAATTTTAAATTGTCACTTATCACATCGCATGAATATGTGATTAGGTGTCCATTTTAGTTATTTGGAACTAATTTTTCAGCTACAGGAAATTAACTATTTAAGTTCAATTTTGTTTTATGTGAGGTATATTTTGGCCCTTATCCCTCAAATTGTATCTAATGTAATTTTTTTTCTAATTAATAAAAAATGTGTCTCTAAGGATAGTTCTATATTTCAATGTCAAAGTGATACCATATAGTTCTTGTTGGAAGGTGTTGAATATTTGCACTTAGAATCTACTGTCAAAAGAGGTGAAGGAGGGATAAAATGATAAAAGATTTGAAATAGTGAAATTTGATTGTGAGTTAATATTTCCTATTCTGATTTTTATGTTGTTTGGGAAAAATCATGAAAGAGTCGAAATTAATTTTGTTGTTATTTTTATTTTGAAAAAAATAAAAATAAAAAATCTTGTGTGGTTGATAATTTATGAATTTGTGGGTCCCTATATTTACCATATGAGTTTTCATTTCAATATTGAATCAATCATGAAAAATATGTGATAATTGTTTTGTTTTAATATATTCAGGAAACCATTTTGGTTTGTCTCCTTTCTTCAAATTCTAGTCTTTTACTACTAGCCAAAATTTCTTGATCATATGGGAGGCTAGATATAGTTGCACAAAGTATCCATTTGAAATCGATGTCGATCTATGGATTACATCTCTAATTTGACTTGTAATATGCATGTCACCCTTCCCTACCATTGAAATTACTTCAAAAAATTTAACTTCACCATCAAACACAGTCCATACAAGCCCCACAATAACTCCTAGTGTGGACACACAAGGTGGAGTTTCCATGTCTTTTTTGTCATCATATTTATGATTCCCAAATATTTTTTTCAAGTATAGGTTCATTAGAAATTAATATATCAATTGATTCTAGAGAACAAGAGATATTGTGACTATTCACTCCCATAGGTGAAACATTCACCTCGATCTCTCTACTATATGTTACTTCAATAGTTACTGCACAAACCAGGGATACTAATTGGAATTTTAAAGGACACACAATAACCTCATGACTGTACCTTTTAATTATTATCTACGCCACATAATAAACCCTATTTACAATTTGAAATATCATATCTTCATTTGTTGATTGTGCAAATAAGGATAATTTAAAGTTAAACCCTTGAGAATATTATGAGTAGAATGAACTTGTAGATCTCTTGTTTATTTCCATCTACTTTTAAAATATTATCCTCAAACCCCATAATAGTATTTCTAAGTTCATTCATGTGGTATGTTATTTCATACACATGTGTGCAAAGAGAGCCCACCAAGGGGTTATGAAATCCTTGGTAGTATATTCAATAGGAAAAAAAACAACAAAAACTAAACCAAATAATTGATCAAAATTCTTCAAAACACAATACAAATAAAATATCACCAAGACAACATGTAAGGAATCAAAGAATGGATTTCATTGATATTACAAAGGAAGGTAAAAAGTATCACCTCAGTACAATGAAGAGAAAGTGGGGCATCAATAGTTTTCCAAGGGAATTTTCATGTGTATCCTTTGTGCCTTCTCAATCTCTATCCAACTATCATTAGGTAGAAACCCACAATGGTGAAAATAGAAAGTAGGTAATTATGTCCTTCTATTTTTGGGAGAATTTTGATAGAGTAACGTAGTGATTATGATATATAAATTATGTGTATGGAATTGTGACACTGATGGATTTCTAATAAGCGCAATGTTTGTCAAGAGAAATATCCAATGTGAATGTTCTCTATCATATTGCATATTTAGTATAGAAATTAGGGTTTTGGAATCTAGATCCATAACTAATTTTGGACCACGTAAAGGTTTAAGCATAGATCAAAGGTTATCTCTGATCCAAAGAAACCTACAAAAATGTGGCAATGAGTAAGAATGCATTAGAATCTCATTTAAGAGTGCATAGCTCACCATTGTAACAATTTCCTAAGAAATAATCAAATTCCCATCGAATTTGGTTTTATCATTTTGGTTTCTAGAGTAAAATCCCTATTGTCTCTATGCATTAATTAAGTTCTCGTATGATTGATTTCTCTACTCCATGGAAGTTATGTCTTTTATGTTATCATTTGAAATTGCGATTCATTAATGATTATCACCATGTGGCTAATTATGTTGATGGGTCACCTATAACAACTTTAACCACATCTTGTTAATTCTTGGCATGCTAATTAAACATAATGGACACAATCCCAATTTATATGGTCTTCCATAACCCATTTAGTTGATGGTTGCACCACAAGGTATCCTACAACACTACCCTTTAACTAAAACATGGGGTATACCCTATTAAACATGGTGGGAAATCTTCCATATATTAATTCCGTCAATCCTAGGAACCTTATATATCTATCAAATCTGTAATAGATGCTTAAGTGTTGTGTAAATATGCCATAAATAAATAATGCTATCCATAAATAATTTCATCATTATGTGACCAATGTAATGATTTCCCTTATGTAATCATTATCACTTGCTTATTTTCCTTATGATTGAAAATACATTGGGTGTTGTGTGAGTGTAACCCGACATCCAAATCATTACCATGACTATGTATTGTCTGAAATTGCCATTGGAACCATTATTTGGGAACTATAGTGTAAATTTCCCTCACATTAATTAGTTGAGAAAAATATGTGCGTGCCCTATATATGCTTTGATTATACCACTATATATAACACCATAATTTAATCCACGTTCTAATAGTTATGTTGTGTGTGCATTTCCCACATGTACCTTAACCCCTTAAAAAAATCATTGTCACGACTCAATTTATCATCAAATTGAATCACTGATGCATTTCCTTGAATGACCATTCAAATACTGGTTGAGAATTTGATAGTCATCTACAACAATGTGAATGGGAAGAATGAAGCATTGGCTATGACTATTTTAATAAATAGAGTGTTGTTCCTTTGATCAATTACCTATACTGCATTTCCATTTATTAACACAACAACATTTGCATTATTGTTAGCAATGTGAATTGGTGATGTGTATATTTATTGAACATCAAAATGCTAACTATGAATAGACATAATAGTTATAGCCATGTATTTTTACCTTGACATGGAAATATGGCTATTGTGCCATATATTTAAGGGAATTACCTCTTATTTTATTGATTACATAGAAAATTTAAAAAATTGGTATTGTAAATTAATAATGCACTTGTATATGCGGTAGATCCTTGGTATTATAAGAACAAATAGTGAATAAGATAGAAAACCAAAACATATCATAGCCTTCTTTTTGGAGTAGTGCATTCATTTATAGAATTATAATTTCAACATTGATAGTGTGAAGACAACTACAATTTGATTTTTTTTTTGTAAAGGATTGATGTTGATGAGATGATGAGACAAAGGTATATTGTTTATAGATCATATTGGTATCAAAGAAGGTTCATCAAATACCTTGAATCAACTACCATGTCAGATTTGTGAATAGGGAGAGGCTAGAATACTTAAAAGAGCCTTCAATAGGAAGATCCAAGAGAAAAGTAAGGATTTGAGGCATAAACCATATGAGAGAGGAAAACAAAATTCCAGCATCCGAGTCTCCTTCACAATAATGAGGGAATATTTATACAAGATCATATTAGAGTTCTTGTAATTGTTCTAGAAATTTACTCAACTAGATCATTGGCAAGAGGAGTGGTTCACCAAAATGACTGCTCAAGGAAATGAAGGAATGAGCATTCACAAATATACAAATATATGTCCAAGAGACCAATAAAACCCCTTATGATTCCATTGTGAAAGATAGCATCATGATGGAGGTCAAGCATGGTAAAATAACATTCCAAGATCCTTCCTCAAGATCCCTTAAGTGATTTTAGAAAGCATAGTAAAGGCTTCAGTTCTTAGCTTATGAGGAAAATGGGCTCTAATGGTCAGGGGATAGGAAGTAGAACCCAATGGATCATTATACCCCATTTTGTCTCAATAGAGGCCCAAGCATGAAGGCTTAGAATTTGATGGAAAAGAATAAATCACAAGTTTAACTCAAACCACCTTTTCAAAGGCTAGAGGAATTGGAAAAAGAGCATTCACATGGAGGAAAATGAAGTTGGAAAATGAGTGGGAAACAAAAAATTAAAATATACTTGTGAGTTTTGTAATACATAAATAAATTGATGATTTTTCCACCCAAATATGCTCCAACAATTGAATTATCGATCAAATAAGTTGGAATAATCATCAAACATATATATAAAATTTATGGCATGATATATTTGATTTGTTTATGTTGTAAGAAAATAGATCATAGGGATAACAATTGTTGGCACTCTATAACGCCAAGAATCATAGGAAATAACCATTGTAAGTAATTTACATTGTCTAGATATTGGGAGGAAACGCTATAGGATTCATCCAAAACCCATCCTAAGTATTAACCAACCAAGAATAACACTTGGAGAGTCAAGGTAAATGGAAAAGAGAAGTTACTTTCACTTGCAGCCTAAGGAGAAATGGTTGTGTAATGGAATACTACAACAGATAATTTCATCTCTATCCATAATATGGAAAATAGGATCATGCCAAAGGTATCACTTATTCATTTATGAATTCCATCCCACAATAGAGGTAGCCTTACTTGGAGATATGCTACAGATTGCTTGATGATAATAAAGGAGGTAGACATGTAGATGCAAAGAAGATCGAAGGGAGTTGAATCTTTTGGGGAATAAAATATTGCAAATTTGGAGGTACAATCAAAAGTTGATCATTCTAATTAAAATATGCTTTAACAAGCATTTAATTATTTCACAAAGTCAAATGAATAGTCCAAAAATTCTTGGAATATAAAATGAAGATCATTATTATGGTTTATCTTCAGAGGAAGACCGACAAATAGGAAAGTTGTGAGTAAGAAGGGCATGTAATGAAAATGAGAGCTTGAGGGGAAATGAAGAAGTAGAGAAATGGAAAAGCATGAGGGACTCAAAAGAAGAAGCATGTTTGAAGATCAAAGGTTGTCTCTAAGTGAAAGAAACATTTGAATACATCATAATCTTAGTTAAAAGTGAATAGCTCAATATTATAACCATTGCCTGGGGAAAAAAAAAACAAATTCCCCATCAAATATGGTTTTCTCATTTGGGCTTCCATGGTTAATCCTATGTTGTCTCTATGGATTCATTTTATTTCTAGTATGATTGAGTGCTCTACTCTATTGTTTTTTTGTTGTTTTTATGGTTACCATTTGGAATGGATAGGAATTGGTGGCCATCATCGTATGGTTGATTATTTTTTTGGGTCACCTAGATAACAATTCTAGCCACAATCTCAATTCATATGGTCTCCCAATGTTGCAAAAACTGCAACATATCCCTCTGACTAAAAATAAAGATATACCCTATTAAATGAGGGGAAAAAATATCCAAAAACAAACACCCTCAAGCCTAGTAGCCTTGATATCATTGTCCAATATTGAACATTTTTATGAGAGTTGAGTGAATGTTCCAAAATAAAGAACATCACCCACAAATAATTTCCTCATTATATGGTTCGTGTAATTCTCTCCCTTACCAAATCATAGGCACTTTCTTACTTTTCTTATGTTGGAAAGTGCACTACTTTTCTTATGTTGGAAAGTGCACTCAACCACTTATACTATGAAATGAGAACTCGACACAGTTCTCGTTTTTCTCTCTCCTAATTTTAGTAGCTATTTTTACCCCCGTTTCAAAAATGGTTGATGCCAGTATCACACATTTTCATTTTCAGACATTTTTTGGGGCCTTTCAATTATCTTTGTTGTAAAATATTTTTAATTTCTATTTTCAAGTGTGTTTTTTGAAATTTAACAAAATAACATACATTTTTAAGCAATTTATAATGAAAAACATATACATTTTACGATTTTTTCTATAAAATAAGACATTTTTATGTACAAAATAAGGCATTTTTATGGACAAAATTGTAAATAATTCTAGAAAATAAAGACATTTAAAACCATTTTCAATGAATTTTCAGAGAATTTTCTCCAAAAATGATCATATTTCATATTAGTTATCGAAAAGTGACAACTCACATAAAGTCGAGAAAAAATATACAAATTATTTGTAAAAAACATATTAAAAACATTAT
>LPNX010329769.1:42795-75450 GCA_001517045.1 Pseudotsuga menziesii
CAAGCTTGGTTTCTTCCCTTCTCAATTGTGTCTACATACTCCACCACATTGACCAAGTTAATGTTGCCTTTGTTAGCTACTCAATTGCAAGAAAAACAATGGTGGAGATGCTCTATGTGGCTCCTTGCTCAATTAATGGATTCTTTCATGCTCAATTCATCCTTTATTTCTTTCTCCTCAACGTATACCATGCTCCAAGCAATACTTAGAAACTTGTGGTGGAGATGCTTGATTCACAAAACACGTTTGTGTGAAAATATGGTTAAGAAGATAATGTTCACACACTATCTGTAACCTGTATTTGCACGCGGACTGTCAAACCTATGAAAATGTGTTTAGAGTGTTTATCGGACAATGACTGCTATTGTTTATACTGAGGATAAACGCACATGCGTTAATGTTAACTAAAACAGGGGCATGTTTTGTATACATAAAATGCGTGCATGTTTTACTCTAATAGAATTTTGGAGCATTTGAGAAGGTAGTTGCATAGCCAAGGGATCATTCAAGGTTTAGGGGGAATTAACAAGCACTCCCTTAGTCTTTGCACCTTAACATCCCCCCTTTCTTCAACCTAACTATATTGTTTTACAACTCTAGGCATGTGTAATAAGGGGATACATGGGGATATGTGTGTGTGTGTGAGACAGATAGGTTAGGGGGTGTTAGTGGTAATGGGAGACGTACAAAAGTGTGTCTGTGTGTCAGAGAGATAGGTTAAGGGGTGCTAGTGGTAAGGTCTAACATAGGGATTTGTGTGTGTGTGCCAGAGAGATAGGGTAGGGGGTGCTACCAGTAAGGTCTGACATGGGGATTTGTGTGTGTGTGCCAGAGAGATAGGGTGGGGGGTGCTAGTGGTAAGGGGAGACATAGGGATGTGTGTGTGTGTGTGTCAGACAGATAGGTTAGGGGGTGCTAGTGGTAAGGGGAGACATAGGCATATGTGTGTGTGTGTGCCATGTCAGAGGGGAGACATAGGTTTAGGGAGGCATGAGGATGAGGATAACGATGATGGCGATGATGATGGTGATAATGATGATGATGATGACAACGACAACGATGATGATGATGATGATGACGATGATGTTGATGATGTTGGTGTTGATGATCATGATCATGTTGATGATGATGATGATGATCATGAAGATGAAGATGTTTATGATGAGGATGAGGATGAGGATGAGGATGAGGATGATGACTATGGTGATGATGATGGCGATGATGATGATGATGATGACGACGACGATGATGTTGATGATGTTGATGATGATGTTGATGATGAAGATAATCGTGACGATCATGGCGATGTTGATGATGATGATGTTGACATTAGAGAGAATTTGAGGTCAAAAATGGGCCTCCTAAGAGATGTACTACAAAAATATAAGATATATTAAAATATTACAAGTTAGGGGTTTTATGGGGTAGGTATATATGACAACTCACCTCCTACACTATTTTTTATGCACAATATAAATAACCATAGTTGAGTTACTTTTCTAGATTGACTATAAATAAAATTAATAAAATAACTCTACAATGATGTGACTAAGATTCATTGTAAATTCCCAAAAATTTATTGTCCTTCAGCATTTATTTGTCTTGAACTTGTAAATAAAATTAAACAAAAATGAATTTAACTTATATGCATAACTAACATATTTTTTTTATATAAATATCTTTCATAAATTTAATTTATTTTAAAAGTAAAAGATTGTATATATATATATATTAGTTTGACATTATGATATTAAATACAATTGAGTGAATATATAATTTAAAATTAAAAAACATGAAAATGACAATATATTATTTTATAAAAAAATGTGAAAAGACATTTTTATGAATTATGAGTACTTTACTTGAAAATGACAATAATATTATTTTATGAGAAAGTGAATTGTGAGTACTTTACTTGAAAATAACAATAATATTATTTTATGAGAAAGTGTGAAATGACTTTTATTATGAGTACTCCACTTTATGACTTAAAAGTACTTGTACCACTACCTTGGTTAACTATGGGTTTTCATCCACCATAGAAAATGTGACAAATAAGCATTCTTAACTCATGCAATGCCACCTCAACCATGGGGGATGATGTCATCTACTAGAATGTAATTGATTGATTTTTATAGTACATTTTGGTCCTTTTGAGGCCCATTTTTTACCTCAAATTCTCTCTAATGTGTTGATGTTGATGTTGATGTTGATGTTGATGATAATGATGATGATAATGATGATGATGATGATGATGATGATGTTGAAGTTGATGATGATGATCATGTTGATGATGATGATGATGATGATGACGATGATGATGAAGATGAAGATGTTTATGATGATGAGGAGGAGGAGAATGAGGATGACGACGATGGCGATGATGATCATGACGATGATGATGATGATGTTGATGATGTTGATGGTGATGTTGATGATGAATATGATCATGATGATCATGGCAATGTTGATGATTGTGATGATGATGTTGATGTTGATGTTGATTTTGATGATGATGTTAATGTTGATGTTGATGTTGATGTCAATGTTGATGTTGATGATGATGATGATGTAGATGTTGTTGACGATGATGATGATGATGATGATGATGACGACGATGATGATGATCATGTTGATGATGATGATGATGATGATGAAGATGATGATGATGATGATGATGATGAAGATGAAGATGAAGATGAGGATGAAGATGTTTATGATGATGATGAGGATGAGGATGCTGACGATGGTGATGATGATGGCGATGATGATGATGATGATGATGATGATGACAATGATGTTGATGATGTTGATGATGAAGATGATCATGATGATCATGGAGATGTTGATGATGATGATCTTGATGTTGATGTTGATGTTGATGTTGATGTTGATGTTGATGTTGATATTGATGTTGATGATGATGATGATGATGATGATGATGATGATGATGAAGATGTTTATGATGATGACGAGGAGGGGGATGAGGATGATGACGATGGTGATGATGATGGCGATGATGATCATGACGATGATGACAATGATGTTGATGATGAAGATGATCATGATGATCATATCGATGTTGATGATGATGATGTTGATGTTGATGATGATGTTGATGTTGATGTTGATGACGATGATGATGATGATGTAGATGTTGATGATGATGATGACGACGACGATGACGATGATGTTGATGATGTTGATGTTGATGATCATGATCATGTTGATGATGATGATGATGATGATGATGATGAAGATGATGATGATGATGGTGAGGATGAAGATGAAGATGAAGATGAAGATGTTTATGATGATGATGAAGATGAGGATGAGGATGATGACGATGGTGATGATGATGGAAATGATGATGATCATCATCATCATGACGATGATATTGATGATGTTGATGATGATGTCGATAATGACGATGATCATGGTGATCATGGCGATGTTGATGATGATGATCGATGATCAATGATGATGGTGATGATGATGATGATGAAGTCGAGGATGGTGACGATGTTTATGATGATGAAGTCAAGGATGATGAAGATGTTTATGATGATGAGGAGGAGGAGGATGAGGATGATGAAAATGGTGATGATGATGGCGATGATGATGATGATGATGATGACGACGATGATGTTGATGATGTTGATGATGATGTTGATGATGAAGATGATCACGATGATCATGGTGATGTTGATGATGATGATCGATGGTCAATGATCATGGTGATGATGATGGTGATAGTGATGATGATGAAGTCGGGGATGGTGACGATGATGAAGATGATGTTGAGGATGAAGATGAAGATGATGATGATGTCGATGACGATAATGAAGACGATGATGATGATGATGATGATTGTTACGGAGAGAAATTCCTATGGCTTGGGGTACCACAAGAGACAGCTTGACTCCAAAAATCAATCCTTTCCAATATGCAATAGAAATTAAGTGTCTAACACCAAAGGATCAGACCTCATACCTTATTCTGGACGGTTGAAGTAGATCCCCGTTGAGCTTTCCAATCTTCATCTTGAATTGATTGATTACTTTCTCAACAACAAGTAAACAATGCAAGCATTCTATATATCATGGTGTTAGATCTATTCTAGCATATATAATCAATAATGTAAAAGCATTTGATATAATCCCATGGATAAAATATTCATTCAAACACACCTTATTGGACAGGAAAAGATATTTCTATTAATATAAATCAGATATTACAAGGTACAACCTTTGACGGCACGTCTGCGAACCGGAGAAACTGAATCCCCCACTTGGGCCTCCACCACTTCAATCCTCCATCTCTTGATAGCAAGCTCACAAGAAAAAGGAAAGCTTGGGAACAACACAAAAGTGATCCAAGGGACAAAGGGATGCAAACTCAAGCATAAGTTCCGACAACAATGGACTATAATTTATTTGCTCTCAATTCTCTCTTATGCCTTCAATGTACCAAGGGGTTACTTATATAGCTTTTCAAAGGGGTAATGAAAGGTCGAATCGGAGCAATCTCAAATCATATGGAAGGCTAGGAGTCAAATGAGTTGGATCCATGTCAAGGAAAACTCCAAAAGGATTTGGATTGTGCACACATCCCGATGTACATGGTTTTAGTGGTCAAAACTGCGTATATACGCGCTTATAGGTTTAAAAGTCGTGGGTATCATTTTTCATGTGTTTTTAGGGATGATCAGGGAAACATCAAAGGAAAAAAAGTGGTCCATAGGGTCTAATGAGTCTGCAGCAGGACAGGGGAAGGCCATACAAAGTGTGATTCACCTAGAGTGGTGAAATCCGCTATAACAGATGCCCCCTAATGTATGATATCAGAGGGGTTATACGATGGCCGAAATACATTATAAGTACATCCCAGAAGTGGAGTGATGAAGGATCCCAAATGGAAGACCAACCACCCAATTAGCATAGTACAATAATACAAATCTACATATAACTACAAATACATATAGCAATCCCAAATACATAAGAGTACAATGGCCATGAATAGGCATAATACATGATATCCCATATGTGGTCATCGCCACGTACAATATACATAGATCAGAATCTCCATGATGAATATATACAAAGAACCATGATCTACAAAATGGCTGAAGATATATAATAGATCAAGATCTCCATAGTGGCTGGAAATATCTGACATATACTAGAATCAAGTCACGAGAGCTGATATCTCATGAACACTGGCATGATCAAGGAGGTAGCATATAAAAGATGTCACCAATCTGGAAAGTCTTCTACACAAACCGCTACGAGTACATGTACTACTATGCGAATAGAGGTGTCGAGGTTGAACATAGTATTCCATCATCCGATTACCGTTCATTAATGTATACTGTTAACAGACGCGAGATCACCCACCGATAATGAAAATGGGAATCAAGGTACTAGAGTGCAAACTAACAAGTGTGAATAAATGTGTTGAGGTCGAACACTTGAGAGGATCCATTGATCAAGGGACATTGATGTATTCCCAAAAACTGTCGATGGCGAGAGAACCTGCCACTGATGACTGCAAGTCTCAAGGCACTCATAATGACTCTAGACTCCAATCCCAGAATAAATGATCTGAAGTCGATGGGATGAAATCCGCTAGAAGGAGGGAATTAAGGCATCCCCCATCATCCAACACAAGATACTCAGTAAAGTTGTATAATGTGGAAGGACTTGATCATAAGGTGCATGAACCAGTAACTGTACCAAGAATGGCCGACATGCAAAGTCAAGATAACTGAGGAATGGCTGACTCAGGTTTCAAATTCCTTCGAACAAGAGCATAATAGCGTATGGTGACTGAATGAAGGCAACATAGACTCGATATACAAACTGGGACATCTCTGTGACACAGGAGGCATCAACAGAGGCTCCATAGGGACTAGAAGCTTAACCAATTGGTGGAGATAAACTCAGATAAATAAGTACAGCTCCTAAAGTCAAACTCTAACCCAACCAATGGATGTGATTTACAGTGCTCTATTCAAAGGCGACACGACTCGATAGCTGCCAAAGATAACATCTTTCATTGTCCGGATTTTTAGTTTTTTTATTTTTTTGGAATTTTTCAGTTATTTGAAAAGCTTGAAAAACGAATAAAATAGCTTTATAGTTACAAACTAGGAGGAGACGAGTGTCATAAGGGAAAACAAACTAGTTCCAAGCAGTGGAACATACCTATGCTCAATGCAAGGATACATGTGTAGGATATCGACACTCAAGGGAAAATCCCCTCCCGGTAAAAGGGAATCAAGCTGCGAAGGACATAAAAAATGGCTCTGCATGGCTAGACATGAGACAAGCTCAGGCTATATGGATGAAACGCAATGTCAGGGGAGCCAGTATAAAGCTCAATAAGGTAGGAAAAGCTCATGATAATGCATTCACAACTTGACATGAGGGAGTCCTGAGAGAAAAAGGCCAGCATAAGATCAAGAGGAGTATGAGGCTCTTGCGAAATGTCATGGCAGTACTATACAACGGACTCCCATACCCTAAAGGAGAAAACGTCGACATGGGCACCAAATGCAAATAAGGTGCTAACTAGGGTACCCATGTAAGGTGAAGCTCTACCACTCATATCATGCCACTTCTAAAGTAGCAAGAAGGTTACATGACATAATAGATCGGGTTCGTACCTAAGGTCATGGTGATATGGTCATAAGGTCATGAAAAATGAAAACAGTGGTGAAACCTAACCTATATTCCAATTTGGACATGATACCTGAGATCGACACGAAGGGGTCAATCCAATGGCTGAAACGGCACTGAAAAAGGTTTTCTACATCACAAATTATGTCAAAACAGTCCAAAATGGTTAGAAAATGTCAAAACTATAGGAAAGGGGGTAAAAATTTTCAAATATTTGAAAAATATTCTATAAATAGTAAAAAATATAAATCATTTGAAACTTTTACCCATTTGAGCTCTAATTTTCAACTGCAAATTCTAGGAGATCCAGCCGGCGGAATTCACAACCGTTTCTTCCAGGTATTTACTCATGCTCTCCTCTTGCATTTTGATATAATTTTTATAGATTTTCATGGTCAAATGAGTTTTTTAAGTCATCCCAAAATGAGCATTGCGGCCCACACAAAAATCGAGGTTTTTTCTGTGTATAGGGATGGATATACGTGAAAAAGTGCCTCAAACCCGCATACATACGTGGTTGTTTCCAAAACAGTCGCGTATGAGGCCGCGCATATGATTTTTTACTAAACTAATGGGCAAATTTCCAATTTCTTTTGCAGGATGGTGCTAGAATGGAGAGAGCGTGAGCATGGTGAAGTAGAGGAAGCAGTAAGAGCCGACTTAATGGCTCAACAAGCTTTACATGCATGCAGACTCTACAAGTTTTGGTGTCTTGGTGGTTTGAGGGCCAAACCAAGACTGCTACAGATGCTGGTAGACTATTGGGATCCAGACTCAGAGTCATTTAATATTGATGGGATGTCCCTCACTATAGAGGTGGAGGACATATACTTTATCACAGGGCTTTCTAGACGAGGGGAGGTCGTGAACCTTCGCTCCCGTGGTGGGCCACGAGATGGCCTGACTATCGATGAGTACATCGCAGTGTACTATTATCCAAACACCGAGAAGGTGGGGAGCCAGGTCCCTACCAATGCTATATAGGTGTTGGGCCTAAAGGCCATATTACTGACACTGGGTAGGATAGTTGGCTTAGCATCACTCCATCAGGCCTCACGGCCTCTTATGTTCTATGCAGTGGAGTGTATGAGACCCACAATCTATGACTGGGATACTACACTACTGAGCAACATGAAATACTAGCTCAGTGAGTGTAAGGAAGGCAGGGTATGGAATTTCGGGTTCAGCAGTATTTTGAGCACGTTTTCCTTCGAGCGTGTTCCAGGATTGAGCCCTAGATTGGACGTTCCTCTCCATGGGGTTTGAGATCCAGCCCAACGGCATTGGGTAGATTCTATGCGTAGACTAGGGGGTGGTAGGGTGGCCAACCCATATCCAATTGACTTCTTTCCATGGTGGCGACGATAGATAGTTTCCATCGATGACTACCCCTATGCAGGGATATATTTTCGGGGGGATCCAGATATGCCGCTACCACCAGGATCGGCATATGGCGATATAGGTAATGAATCTCGACCCTCACTCTTTTTAAATTTTTTGAGTTATTGAAATGTTTTATGTTTTCATGATTATGTGGAATCAAAAAGACATGTTTTTGCGCGACAGTACATAGTGGCATCTACCATTTGTGTGCAAATGTGGGACCACGGTGGCTAGAGGGCTTACCTCGTCATAAACGGAGGGGAAGAGGATGACATCACAGGTGTGGATGCAGAGCGAACGCTCCAGAACATTCATACCAACTTTGTGAGACTGACTCATAGAGTTCCCATGGCGCAAGTCGAGGACTTGCCTGAGGCCATGCAGTGGCAGGTGTTGGGTGTACCACGTGCATGGGTGCGTTTATTCCGACAGCTAACTAGAGCCGTAGCGACGTTCCATGATCACAACCCTCCTCCTCCTCCAAAGGATTAGACACCTGGGAGTGTACATTTTGTATGATCGTGTATTATATGATAGTGGCTTAAAAGCCCCAATTTTGTATCATGACACTATGTATTACCTCATTTTTTATGTCTATAAAAAAGTTTTATGGTGATCGATTTATTTATTTACATGTGTAAAAATTGTGTTTATGATTAATTTACTGTGAATGAAACAAATGCCAATCTAACACGTAGTTAGCATATGAGTCAGTAACTTGATTATTATTTCTTGGAATGTGTATATATGTTATATTGTCAAATTGTCGTTCTAACAATCTCACACGCAAGAGGCTTCTCAATAACGTCAGATCTCTAACATGGTACAAACCATTGAGCTATGACATTACTAACTCCAAATCAAGACATACCTCAAGAGATAGAATGCCATGTAGAATGGCATCCCATAGAAGCTCAATAACGACGCTATATTCAGCAACATTATTGGAAGATGGCCCTAGACATACACCTCCTGAAGACTATACCTGACCCATAGGAGTATAAATCACCCAAGCAGTAGAGGCTGAGTGTTGAGTGTGACGGCTTGCACCATCCGCGAATCCTATGTAGGTGGAATATTCCATTGACATCTTCCAAAATAAATGGAAACTAATCACAAACCCGATCACGATAAGAAAAAGACCTAACTATCCAAAATTGTACAATAATATACAATAAGCAGCCTTGGATAAAGATCATGCATATTATTTTTTAAGGTAGAGCCCATTTCTACGCTCCGCCAAGGCTGTCCCTTCGTAATCCACCAACTCATAGGCACCCTTCTCTAACACACGCTTAACCACGTAAGGACCACGCCACATAGGATTAAATTTCCCTGCCCCCAAGGGTTCTTTCAGTTGATCCCACAAAAGGACCAAGTCTCCTTCACTAAACACTCTTGGACAGACAAACTTATTGTATTGGGCCTTTAGGCGATGCTTATTAACCTCTAGAGCCACCAAGGCATTTCGACGCTACTCATCAAGTTGCTCAAGGTGAACCAAATGCTCCTCCACAGGTGAAGTGTCTGGTAAGAGTTCCACAGCTAGCTTCAATGAAGGAATCTCACATTCAACCAGCAATATCAACTCCACTCCATGTACAAGATGATATGGAGAAAAACCAGTGGCAGTATTAACAACGATTCGATATGCCCACAAAGTAGGGTATAACATAATGTGCCAATTCATCTTTCTTTGTGCAATGGTTCGCTGGAGAATGGATTTGAGTGATTTATTCACTGCCTCTACCTGTCCATTCACTTAAGGGTAGTAAGAAGAGGAGTGCTCTTGCTTATACCCTAACTTGGATGCCAAATATTCCATCATATGGTTCTGAAAGTGCAAGCCATGGTTAGTGACAAGTTCTTTCAGAATCCTGAACCGAGAAATAATTTGGTTGAACACAAAGTGAGCGGCTGTCTCGCCGTCGAATTTTACTGTGGGCATAGCCTCAGCCCATTTCGTGAAGTAATCAACAGCCACTATAATGTGATGGTGCCCCCCATCCGAAGCTGGGTTGCAATCCATAAAATCGATCCCCCACTTAGTGAAGGGACCGGCGGTGATAATAGGATGTAACGGGGTAGGTTTCGAGCGCATATTACGTGTGAACACCTGGCAAGGGTGGCACCTCTTGACCGCATCAATACAATATTTAAATATCGACAACTAGAAATAACCCGCTCTTAAAATCTTTTGAGCTGTAGAAAGCTCAGATAAATTACCACCACACACCTCTCCATGGCAATCATTCAGCACAACCTCAGCCTCTTCATGAGTTAAACAACATCATAAAATGGAATCTACCCCATGGCGGTACAAAGTATTGTCCACTATGAGGTAGTTCTTAGAGACGTGACGTAATCGTCATCATTCATCTCCCGAGAGGTGAGTAGGGGTCTTCTGTGTTTGTAAATATACTATGATATCCCCATACCATGGGTCTAACGTTGAGATTAAGAAGATTTGTTCATCGACAAATGTATCTTCACAAACCAACTCCTCGGCCTCGCTCGGGAAATCCAATATAAGTTTTGCAAAAATTAAAGACTTCTTCGATTTTTCCGAAACAAACTCAAGATCGAATTCTTGCAGAATGACAATCCATTTATTATATTCCCCCCCAATCATCCTTTGGGTGAGGATGAATTGAAACGGATTGACATGGGCCACAACCAAGGTCTGGCGAAGGAGAATATAATGTCTCAACCGCTGAACCGCATGTACGGTAGCTAAAGCAAGCTTCTCGACATGAGAATAATGAATCTCTGTGTCAATAAGGTTTCAGCTTAGATAATATATGACATGCTCTTGGATCTCCTCATCCTCTTGAACCAAAACCATACCAATCATCTCTAAAGATGCAGCCACATATAATAAGAAATCACGGCTATAGTCTGGGGGACTAATCACCGGGGCTGATGCTAGGGCACGCTTGAGTGCATTGAAGGACTCCTGGGCTCGCTCATCCCAATCAAAGGGAGTATCCTTCTTCAAGAGACACATGAAGCCTCTAGTCAAATTGGCAAAGTTGACAACAATTCTTCGTAATAAGTTTGCCATGCCTTGCAAACACTGAAGATGACGAATATTCTTTGGAGGAGACAACTGAAGTATTGCCTCAACCTTCAAAGGGTCAACTCTTATACCCTCTTTTGAAACGATGAATCCTAACAAATGACCCGACTTCACGCAAAAGATTCACTTATGAGGATTTAATCTAACTGAATAGTGTCGGCACCTTTCAAATACCAATCTCAAGTGATAGGGATGACGCATTCTCATACAAGAATGAGCAGCGAGGTCATCCAAAAATACTTCAATAATAGACTTGAGATCATGGAAGATCAAGGTCATCGCCCGCTGAAACGTAGCTCTGGCGTTTTTAAGGCCGAAATGCATTTTCTGATATGAAAACGTTCCCCAAGGACAAATAAATGTAGTCTTATGTTGGTCCTTAGGTTTAATCTGTATTTGATTATGTCCAGAAAAGCCATCCATAAAGGAGAACACCTCGCTACCCACACACTCATCCAAAAACTGATCTATAAATGATGTGGGGAAGTTATCCTTAGGACATGCACAATTCAAATCGCGGAAATCAGTGCATATGCGGATCGCTCCCTGCTTCTTATCCACCGGAATGGGGTTTGAAACCCACTTTGTCAAGGGAATGGGATAGATGAAACCGGCTTTCAACAGCTTCTCTATCTCTACCTTAATGGCGGGTGCTTTCCTAGGATTCACGGCGCGTAAACACTATCGAACAGGCTTAGTGTTGGGGTAAGTCTTAATCTCATGTTTGACAATTCGAGGGTCAATACCTGGCATCTCGTCATATGACCAAGTGAAAACATCACGGAATTCCTTAAATAGCTCGGTATATTCCAGAATCTCAACATGGGAACATTCCGCCCCAATATAGACATTCTCTATCGTGCCAGGATTGTGAGAGATGTTGATAGGAATCGTTGAAGATATGTTTGCCATGTTTCCATCAGCCATCAGACCAGGAGATCTTAATGGAACCACGGGACTACCAACTCTCTGACTAAGAACCGTCCTAAAATCCTCACGCTCCAAATGGTCAAGCTCTGGAAGAAAGTATGATCTATCATGAAGTTCTTCCCATGGTGGCTCAACTCGCAACATAGCCTCAATAATTGCTTCATCCAAAGGAAAAACCATATCAAGGTAGTCGTGGGCATGAGAAGACTATATTGCCCATGCCAGCAGCACATAAGGTTCCTCCTCCTCCGTCCACGAAGAGGAAGAACTAGGCTCTGCAGCACTCTTGAGATTAGCTTGATAAGCTATCATAGCTACAGGCAACGTCATGCTTGTCTCGATAGGCTCACTCAAAGTACTCGGTGTAGGAAGAATCCAAGGATCCTCCATATGGGTCATGCGAAAAGACATCGAAGTCGTAGATGTCGAAGCCTCATCGGAACAAGATCCTATCATGAGGATCGGTGCAGGACAACTAAAGCTTCCCATGAGGGATGGATATATGCCTACACCCACACTCCCAATTGTTGGTTGAGAGTGCTCAACGATCGGGATCGAAGCTCCCAAAGATGCGGTAACAGACGGATTCTTGAATGCCATTTGATCAATCGTTACAATCTTCTCGTTATGTGGAAAGCATACAACGCGGAACAAGGAAGAAGCAATGGCTTGCATACTGTACATCCAGTTCCTACCCAGCAAGAGATTGTAGTCAAGGGGCGCATCAACCACCTCAATATCTATCGCAACAGTATTCCCTCCCAAACGGACTTTAAGTGAAGGAATGATACCGTGCGGCCTAAAAGATCTCCCATCAAACGCAGTTAACATAGTCGCTGATTTAGACAGCTCAGGAGAACCCATACCCTTCCAGTAGGACAAAGACATCACAGAAGCAGCAGTTGTAACGTCCCCATCCCTCCGACCGGCGAAGAGGATGCGACCACAGCGTTAACCATCTGGGATACCAGCCCCATGGACATGTGCATTCATAAAAATTGTTGAAATGCTGAAATAAAATGCTTGAACTAAAACATGCATACATGATTATTTATCATACACAGCGGAAGCAACATACATTCATACAAGCATTCAACATGTTCATCATGATCATTAACAGTAAATAGGATTGCAGAAGTAAAATAGACAAGATTACTTATCTTTATAAAGAACTCGTTCCGCAACCAGCTACGTCACTGCAACGTTCCACCCAACCATAGGCTAGCACACTCATAAATCTCTCAGCAATGCTGCCACCCCTGAGCCGGGCATGACTCCCCAAGGAATAAGGAACTAACAGGCTTACACATAGCTAAGGGTAACAACACCATAAGGGTACACATTTCAGCGAAGCCAACACGATTGGGTTTATCAGGTGAACAACAGATTAGCCAAGCCAACAGAGTTGGGTTTATCAGGCCATCCAAGAGCTAGGAAAGGCTAATGCTAAGCTAGTGAGCTCACTAAAGAGCTGCAGACACCAACACCAGAACCAACCTGGATTCTAGAACACCCACACACACCCAACACAAGGAAGTCAGTCCCTTCTCTGCAACGCAGTCCCTCAGACCCTGATCTTCCCTCCAGTGCTCTTCAGGGGTTGTGGAGAATAAATCCAGCTCAATAGCTCTGTCTATGTGGTTCTCAACCCACCAGGTTTATCAAGCACCATAGGCCCTCATTCACCAACCCAAAATAGTCCAGGGACAAATCCGCTACATGCAAGAAGCCAAACAGCTATTCAAACGTTTACAGGGAAAAACACAGTCAATCCATCGTGGCAAACAACAGTTAACACACTCACATGAACCCACAACAATCCAACCTTCAATACCATCGCTGTGAAACTTACACAGATCGAAAAATGGTCAAAAGTCACGGCCAACATCCACAGCTCAGCGCGGATTCACAGGAAGAATCACCCCGATATTCTACCAATGCCGCATTGTAGGTATTTCAGTCAACAATGCGTGAGGAAAACCGCTCCCATCAATCCATGGGAGAAATCCCAATAATTTCCACTACGATCCACTATGATGGATGAAAGACAATACACAGTCCAATGCATGGAGGCCGAAATTGGTTCTTTGTGTGGAAGGAAAGAACAGAATTACAGACTGGCAATTAGCGCGAGAGAGAGAAGGTGAACCCCCACACAATGGATGGTAAAACATTTTATCCCCCGTCCTGCATGAGGAAGACGAACAGCCATGATCCGAGGGAGTGGAAAAAAGGGTCCCTACATCGTGGAGAGGAGAGAAAGCATGGCATGGTAGTGGTCTTCTTGCCAGCCAATCACTGCCTCAACTAACAAAAGGAAAATAACCAAGGGAGGTGGTGACACATAGTTTTTCCTCGTGACTCAATGTTCCACATCCCCCCTGCCTTACCTTATCCTTTGGAATCATGTCCTTTCTTAATTTAGTTGCTGCGAACATAGCTGGTTGAGTTATTTAATTAAAATGCATGTTTACATGATGCCATAATTAAATATATGCCGCATGTCCCAATATACCATTGGTGACCATTCCTAATGAGAAACACAACATAACCAAATCTATGGTGGGGCCTTGGCCTTTAACTCTGCACCAAGATTATTTACAACATATGTATCCTATGTACTTTAATGCAAGCGGGGATTAAAACCGGGGTATTACAGTAGCGCCCTTGTTAATCACAGTGCGCTTAACGGTCATACCAATACATTATACGTGCACCAAAAGAGACACATAGTAGGGAAAGCGAGGCTGAAGTCCTGCATTTTCAAATTTAATCACCGAGGAAGAATCATCACCGTTCACACCAAGGGAAGAAAGCAATGCCTTCCTTTGCGATGGACAACTCTGAAGCACTTCCAATGCAGACATCACACAAGGAGTGTTTCCCAAATCCTCGACAACTGAATAATTCTGGGAGGCTCGGGCATTTGGATTATGCCCAAAATGCTTAATGAATCCCTTACGAATGCGAGGTGCAGTATCAGGTTTATCCGTAGGTTTCTCTTTGTGCAAAGGGGACCCTGGTGGATCAAGCTCTTTTCCTGGGATGGGTTGTGATGAACTATAATCTTTCGCACAAGTCACAACTTTCGCAGCATGTACCATGTTAATGCACCCATGACCACTACCCTCCAGTGGATCATCATAACTAGACTGGTCATGGGACTTCGAGTTCATATTTTGATTATGTGGTAAAGGGTTAGTTAGCACAGCTGGGCCTTGTGCTAAGAATCTCGAAGCTTCTTCAATTCGAGGGCACAAGTAAGTGAGGTGATCGTCCTTACATAACTTGCAAGGGAACTTAACCTTACGTTTAGCTTGCTTGTCCCCCCCAGCATTTCTACTGTTCTTGTCATTATTGTTAGCATTCTCATTCTTATTCCCACCCTTTCGATTATTATTTTTACCCTTTTTCCTATTCCGTCCGGGCTGCTGGTTACCCTTTTGGTCCTACGATTGCACAGAAAGTACATTCACCATTTGGGCAGGTTGAGATGAAGCCATAGCTTGTCTCAAAGCAGATTGGTTGATTGAAAACTGACCAACTCGTTTTGCAACCGAATCTACAGGTTTCGCACTTGTACAACCCACAATGCCATCGGCATGTGGTCCAGGTTTGACTTTGGGATTGAAACTGGAACGAGGAGCACTGGGAATAATCTCATACAACAAACTGGACTGAGCATAGATCAAGTCCAGTTCCTACGCCCTAAAAATCGCTTGTTCCTCATTCTGCACTCCGGATGTGGAAACATCCTTCGCTATATATGGCAATAACGATTTGAGGAACCACTCGAGGAGGAACTCTGGCGGTATAAAAGATTTAATTAACCTCTTCCGTCTACGCCACTCTTGAATATGATCAGAAATATGGGTGGCTTTATCTCACCGAAATGTCGACAAGAGTTCAGTACCAACGTCATAACGCACTGGTAGCTGGAAGTGATTAATAAAATTCATCGCAAGGTTGTCGAACAAAGTGAAAGCGCCCCTAGGTAACTCTATATACCATTTTGCAGTAGACCCTGTGAGGGTGCATTGAAATAGTCTCAAACAGATTGAGTCCTGATGTAATGAATTCGAAGAGCACCATAGGTGAAATGTAGTGACGTGTTCGCTCAGATCCTCTCCCGATTTTCCTTCAAACTTAGGTATGTACGAAGGAAGCTTGGTAGGGACAACCGGCCAAGCTGGGTCGTGAGCCACAGGATCGTTCGTCAGTCTCGATAATTCAGGAAGATTAAGCGTCGCAAGGAAAGGGAGCCTAGGATGATGAGGTCTATGGACTACTCCCTGGTTCATATAGGGTTGATTACCACCATGGCCTTGGCCATAGTGCCCTCCTCCCATATGACCCATATAGGGTGGCGTGGAAGCACCATAGTATGGTGGACCTTGACTGGTAGGATCTACAAAGCCGTAATTAGGAGAGTAAGGAGGTTGTTGATACCCACCTCCATAAGGTGAAGAAACCTGTCCATACTGCATCCCATAATAGGGTCCATAGGTCATTGCATGCGATGCCCCATGAGACACTCCGTAGGTAGGAATATACGCTCCGGAAGTAGGAATATACATACCGGAAGTAGGGATATATGCCGCGGAAGTAGTAGCATGACCTCTAGAAGCATGAACTTAACCTCCCGAAGCAACGGGCAGTATGTAAACTTGAGACACAATCGGTCTAGTAACCGGAGTACGGACCTGACTCGTAGCCATGTGCCGACTCGAAGGACCACGTGAGTAAGGTGGAGGGTGTACATTTGAAGAACTAGGGATAGAGGACGAAGGGATCTGAGTAATCAAGTGTGTACTACCGCCTATCATCACTCATCTCGGGTCTGGTATCCTAATAGGATCGCTAACTCTAGACCTAGGAGGGATATATGATGTAACTTCCACCACTGGGACAGAATGTGCAATGTGACTAGTGCTCCCAAACCTCTCCGCATGGTAAGGAATGAGAGTGCCCCCAGGCATAGTGTTAAGCTCGAAGTCAGATTCGACATGAAATGCCAAATCATGTGTAGGGAAACCAGACATAGTATAACTATTGTAGCTAGTGCTGGTAGGTTCAAAATGAGTCTCGGCATCCTCCGACATTCCATACCAGTAACGTGTCAATGGAGAATCAGCCCTAGAGTGAGTAGGTCTATCGTGCATGGCTCCTATCTCAGAAATCACGGGACCTAACTCATCTAAATCGGGTGAAGGATCGTAAGTCGGAGTAAATTCCCCATCGTCTACATGAATGGGAAGAGGTGGTTCAAAAATATCCTCTAAACGGTCTCCCATGATGTGTGAATCACTATGTGACATAGTCCACCTGGACTGTCTAGGTCTCTCTCCCAAAGGAGGAGGATAAGTAGAAGGCAGAAGTCCCGCTAAACAACAAGAACGGCGCGGAACCGCACTCGAATCCACAATGACTCAAAAAATAGTAAAGACTCTCTATTTACGCAAACCCTAGGCCAACTATCATGCACAGAGCAGTCACTAATAAAATCTAAAGCCAAATGCAAGCAAACAAGGGCTGGATAAGTGAGCTCCCGAATGAAGCAGGTATGTCTCTCCTAGGAGAGGCTTGAGACTCCCATACACAACAAGCGGAGGTACGTAACCAATTATTGTGGCCCTTAGCTTCAACGCGTAAATTGACTGTGCTGTCTGACCCCAACCTGGATGGGAAACTCGCAAAATAACCCCTGCAAAGTACCCCCTCGATATCCTAGGTAGGGCCAGTAAGGTCACCTCAATATAACCAATGCTCAGGCAGACAGTCACAGGCGAGATTGACTGTATGGGTAGGGTAGCAAATCCTGAAACTCTCGAAAGAGCCCCCAGATACGAATACAATCCTGGAAATATCTCCGGTTCTACTCAGTTATGACTAGGGGTCATCCCAATCAATAACCACTCACACTGCCTCGTGCTTAAATCCCTTTTGAGAGGAGGATCCTGAGAAACACTGGTTATACCAAGGATTTCACACACTCACCTGGACAAACACATACATGTTGCTGTTTAGTGATCTTGGAGAATTGACTTACAATGAACTATTCCAAGATCCTAAAACCTAAGCTTGTTGGTGCACCCTAGAAAAGAAAAGAGTGTAGTTCATTTTAATTTAGCATTGATTTTAGTTGGCTTTATTACTCAAAAACGGGATATGGTCGTGCAACTAATGGTGTTATGACGCAACAAGAAGTAAAATGCACACCTAACAATCAATGCAAATGCATTGTGTCCATGAAAATAGGGTATGCTACTACGTGAAATGCACAATTCTTCTTCAAATGATGAATGCAAATTTTCCTATATGAAGTCCTAACTAGTACTCCAAAGCAAATCTAGTGCAAGTACAATGCAAAGTGCAAAATGCAATGCATGATGATAAGCAAATGTTTTTGGATTTTTTGAAAATAAAAGAGATGCAAAAAGCAAAAGAATGATTCTACGACCCCTAGACTTTGCAAGCACACCCAAATAGCACTCAAGCAAAGCACTAAGGCAAAAGAACTCTAATGCACTTATCTCAAACAAAAAATTGAAAATGCCATGACAAGAACCTTCTTAAAAAAGAAAAACTTAGCCTAAAAAAAACATTTCTAGTCAGAAACAGAGGTCTAAACAGACTCAGGCAGTGCCAAAGGAGACTCAGCAAATATCAAAATTCACCCAGCAACCAATTATCTTCCCCAAAAAGTCAAAATCAAGGGTATACGTGACTGTTCGTAGTAAACCCACGTGTATACATGGAAATCGTAGAGGAAACCGCGTGTATACACGATTGTAAGTCAAAAACTCGCGTACATGAAGAAAGGTGCATAAAACCAAGGAAAACAGTTAGGCTGAGACAAAATTCACACCAATCAAACTCTACCAGGCATACATGCCCCCATACCCAACACAGAAACAAGAGAGAAAGAGCAATTCAAATACATTGAATGCCAAGAAATCAACCCCCAAAGGACAACTACTAGGAACTCCCCAGCGGAGTCACCAATTCTATTACGGAGATAAATTCCTATGGCTTGGGGTACCACAACAAACAGCTAGACTCCAGAAATCAATCCTTTCCAATATGCAATAGAAATTAAATGTCTAACACTAAAGAATCAGACCTCGTACCTTATTCCGGACGGTTGAAGTAGATCCCCGTTGAGCTTTCCAATATTCAACTTGAATTGATAGATTACTTTCTCAACAACAAGTAAACAATGCAAGCATTCTATATATCATGGTGTTAGATATATTCTAGCATATATAATCAATAATGTAAAAGCATTTGACATAATCCCATGGATAAAATATTCATTCAAACACACATTATTGGACAGGAAAAGAGATTTCTATTAATATAAATCAAAGATTACAAGATACAACCTCTGACGGCATGTCTACGAACCGGAGAAACTGAATCCCCCACTTGGGCCTCCACCACTTCAATCCTCCATCTCTCGATAGAAAGATCACAAGCAAAAGGAAAGCTTGGGAAGAACACAAAAGTGCTCCAAGGGACAAAGGGATGCAGACTCAAGCATAAGTTCTGGCAACAATGGACTATAGTTTCTTTGCTCTCAATTCTCTCTTATGCCTTCAATGTACCAAGGGGTTCCTTATATAGCTTTTCAAAGGGGTAATGAAAGGTCGAATCCGAGCGATCTCAAGGCATATGGAAGGCCAGGAGTCAAATGAGTCGAATCCATGTCAAGGAAAACTCCAAAAGGATTTGGATTATGCACACATCCCGATGTACGCGGTTTTAGTGGTCGAACCCGCGTATATACGTGCTTATAGGTTTAAAAGTCACGTGTATCATTTTTCATGTGTTTTTAGGGATGATCAGGGAAACATCAAAGGACAAAAAGTGGTCCATAGGGTCTAATGAATCTGTAGCGGGACAGGGGAAGGCCATACAAAGTGTGATTCACCTGGAGTGGTAAAATCCACTATAACAATGATGTCGATGATGATGGTGATGACGATGAAGACTATGATTATGAATATGGCGATGAGGATGATGATGATGACGATGATGAAGATGATGATGATGACAATGATGATCGATGATCATGGTGGTGATGATGATGATGATGATGAATGAGGATAATGACAATGGTGATGATGATGGTGATGATGATGAAGATGAAGATGAAGATGAAGATGTTTATGATGATGTTTATGATGATGATGAGGATGAGGATGAGGATGATGACGATGGTGATGATGATGGTGATGATAATGATGATGATGTTGATGATGTTAATGATGATGTTGATGATGAATATGATCATGATGATCATGGCAATGTTGATGGTGATGGTTATGATGATGGTGGTGACGACGACGACGACGATGATGATGATGTTGATGATGTTGATGTTGATTTTGTTGTTGTTGATGATGATGATGATGATGATGATGGTGATGTTGATGATGTTGATGTTGATGATGATGATGATGATGATGATGATGATGATGATGAATATGAAGATGAATATGATGTTGCTGCTGCTGATGATGAAGATGAAGATGAAGATGAAGATGTTTCATTAGAGGAAATTTCAACTCAAAATGAGCCTTTTAACTCTAATTCAAATTCCATGTCATCATGTGTTAGCCAATGAAATTTATTTAAATTTGAAATACTGTATAGGTCTTAAGAACTTTTTAATATAAATTTGGGGATGTGTATCATAAAAAAAACTACTTTTTTTTGTTTGTATTTTCGACATATCTCCCCGTGTTTTTACTCAAATTTTGATCAGGAGAGCTCGTTGGATGCAGAATTAAATATAGAATTAAATTCCGCATCCAATGAGTACCCACTTAGCATACTTTGGATGGACCTTGCTATCCCAGAAAAAATAAATACCTAAAAAAATGTGATAACATCATCATCACGTTTTTCAGGTATTTCTTGTTTTTGGGGTAGCGGGGTCCATCCATCAAAAGTATTTCGAGTGGGTACTCATTGGATGCAAAATTTAATTCCACATCCAACGAGCTCTCCCGATTGAAATTTGAGTAAAAACACGGGGAGATATGTCGAAAATACAAACAAAAGTTAGTTTTTTTCTTTTCTTCTTCCAAAATTAATAAATATTATTTTATTATTTTAACTATTATTTTATTAATTTTTTTTAGTAGGCCCATTTTGAGTTGAAATTTCCTCTAATGATGAGGATGAGGATGAGGATGAGGATGAGGATGATGGTGATGATGATGGCGATGATGATGATGATGATGTTGATGATGTTGATGATGATGTTGATGATGAAGATGATCATGATGATCATGGTGATGTTGATGATGATGATCGATGATCAATCATCATGGTGATGATGATGGTGATGGTGATGATAATGAAGTCAGGGATGGTGACGATGATGAAGATGATGTTGAGGATGAAGATGAAGATGATGATGATGTCAACGATGATGATGTTGATGATGAAGGTGATTATGATGATGTTAATGATGATGATGATGATGGTGATGATGACGACGATGAAGATTATGATTATGAATATGGTGATGAGGATGATGTCAATGATGATGAAGATGATGTTGAGGATGAAGATGATGAAGATGATGACGATGATGACAACGATGATCAATGATCATGGGTGTGATGATGATGATGATGATGAATGAGGATAATGACGATGGTGATGATGATGGCGATGATGATGATGATGACAATGATGATGATGATGATGATGATGATGTTGATGATGATGATGATGATGATGTTGATGATGTTGATGTAGGGGAGAGAGAGGTAGGAGGAGGAGTGGAGTTATAGATAGGGAGAGGAGGATGGGGAATGTTAGTCATAGGGGGTGACCTATGGATGTGTGATGTGGGTTTCTGTGTATGTGAGAGAGAGAGGGGTGGGGATTAGATAGGGGTGGGGGCTAAGTGTAGTTGGATGAGTTGGGGAGAAAGACAGAGTGGAGAGAGAGGTTTTAGGTGTTAGGAGTGAGAGAGAGGTGCTAGGGGGATGCGTGTGTGTGTGTGTGTGAGGAAGAGAGAGATAAGGGGGGAAGGGAGGTTTAGGGGTTTCGGTAGGATGGGCGCTGAGTGATTAGAGATAGAAAAATAGGGGGTGTTTAAGAGTTAGAGGTAGAGAGAAAGGGTTATGGGTTTAGGGGTGGGGGGAATGGGACATACAAGTGTTAGTTGTAAGGGGGTACATAGGCATGAGAGAGAGAGAATGAATGGGGCAGTAGGGTGTTAGGAAGAGAGAGGAGGGGGGGTTAGTAAGAGTTAGGGGGAAGAGGGGAAGAGGGGGGGGGACATAAAATAATAAAAGTATTGGTATAATTGACAAAACAAGCACTCATTGTAGTATTTAAAAATGCACTCCCATTTTGCTTCGCTAAAATGCACTCCCGTTTTTCTTCACTAAAACACGCTCCTGTTTTGCTTCAATAAAACGCGCTCCTATTTTGCTTCAATAAAACACGCTCTTGTTTTGTTTAAATTCAAAAATGTATTCCCTCCAAATGATAAGGCCAAGCCTCCACCCATGCTTTCATGGAATTCTTATGCCTATGTGTCTGCTTCGTACTTTTCTTCAGATTCAACATTCCTATGCCTTGGAGTATGATAAACCATGGCTAATTCAGCATTATATCCAAAGTTTCAATATGCTCATGTTTAGCAGTTCGTTTGATTATGCTACACGCCTCCATTTTTATGAGATTTTAGAAACAGATCTGGTTTTTTTTGCAAATTCCAAATATTTAAATTTTAACAAGAATACATAATTTTTTTATATTTTTTTCTTATTATCTTCTATCATCACTCCTCAACTCAAAAAACACATTGTTAGTGTTTCATCCATATCTCTTTTGTTTCTCAACCATTTAAAAAAAAATTGTATGGTGCACTAAAGAACACCGACCTCTACATGCTATAAAAAACCTATTTCCAAATAATTTCATTAAGGCATTCAAACGCTGCACCCATAATTGACGTACCATTTTTGAGGTTTGATCTCTTAGATAATTAAAAAAAATTAAAAATATTGTTTTTATTATTAGAAAAATAGTCGTGCACTAGTACTATATGTTCTCTATATGTATACTAGTTTTCATAAGTTTATTCCATCATTTAGACACTCAGATGTTGCACCCACAAAAACATATACCTTATAATTTATCCCAAAAATAAAAAGTGCCCGTTAAAAATATCTAACTTCAGATAGTTAACAGGATTTTCAGTAGAAAAAAATTATATATTTAGAAATTTCTTTCAATTTCCTACATTTCTTGCTTTTTACTCATCGCAAGATTCATTGTGTAAGTGTCTCAAAATATCCATGCAATTTGATGGATGTCTGTTTTTTCAGTTTTCTATTGCATCTAACGCACCAAAAAGGACCCTCAACTTTGTGCACTCACCCATACCCTATTTTTTATCATTACCATGAAAATGTATCATATAAGTTTCACCATATGTGTATCTTTATAACTATTACATTCTTGAAATTTAACAATGCATATTTTTCCCTTTCTTGTAAAGATTAAAAAACTAGATATAATGAAAATGTAACTAAATGTTGTCAATTTCCTTTTGCAAGAATAAATGTAGAGGAAGCGGAGGAAATTCATTGCATCTTGTGAATGACCCAAATCTAAGATATCCACATGATCAATGGTGTTATTAGAAAGTAAGAAGAATTTTTCTATGTTCATTTGGGTTCCAACGTCAATGATGTTTGTTTTGATAGGAAGGTAGTGAAGTCCATCCACAAAAAGGGTTTCAATTTTGCATTATTGTGGAATTTAATTTATTACTTGCTTATAGAAAACATGATCTCTCTATGGATATACTTTTACTTACATGGTATAAAAATGGTAAATTGGCAGGTTGTGGTGTGAAACATCTACAGTTCTAATATTTTCTAAGCATTGCATTGACTATTGGACTATCATCCTTTTAGATTCTTTGTTGCCTTGATCTCTTGACTGGGTTTTCTTTTACACAATTTTCCTTCCCCATTACTATTTCCTTGTGTCTTACACTATCCAACGCTACAAATTGAACAATCAACACTGCAATCCCAGTGGGATCATTATTAGCATTATACTATTATTTTATTTAGCATCATTTTTTCATATACTAAGATGTGTTAGGCATTATTTTCTTTACAACTTTATAATGTGATATAAAGGGGATATTAAAAATGAGTTGATAAAAACGGATACCTACAATATATTGTGAAACTAAGGGTTTTCTTAAGTGGAAAAGCTATATTGGGAAGGGGGTTCAACAATACAATTTTAGGAGGCATTTTCCAATATTTACTGAAATAAGGGATATTCTTTAATATCCTACCAACGACCCTGCTATGTAACAAGTTTACTCAGTGAACCCCCGTGATTTCCCAAAGAATCACATTCCCTTAACAACGTACCTCCATAACGCAATTTATCATCTAAATGAATCATTGGTGTATTAAAGTACATGCACAACCCATCTATGATTTGGCCATTTCATTGACTCTAGCACCATGATTTAAATCACATTATAATAGTTTAGTTACATGCATATTTCCCGCATGCATCACATTCCCTTAACAAAGCACAACCATAACTCAATTTTTTCATGGAATTGAATAATTGGTGTATCTCCTTGAATGACTAGTGGTGCAAGTGGACCTCTTGTTGGGCAATTGTTATTTATATCAATGTGAATGGGTGATGTGGATCTTGAGTCATGGATATTTTAGAAAATTAAGTTTTATTTTATTAATTGTATAACAAATTTAAAATTGGTATGGTAAATGTATAAGGAACTTGTATTTATAGTAGAGATTTGTTGTTAAAAAATAATAAATTAATATTTGTGGAAGAGATTTGTTCTTAAAAATTAATAAATTAATAGAATAGCAAACCCAAATAAAACATAGCTTTCTTCATAAATTTAATTTTAGTATAGCTTATGCAAAAAATTTAATATTAAAAAAAATAATAATAATTTGCTTGTTGTTATGAATAAGTATATGTATGTCTATTGAATATTAAAATATTAATAATGAATGTACAAAACAACTATAAATATATTATTTTATTTTTTATTTAATAGGTAATATAGATCTTGTGTCATTGATGCGAATGGTTGATATGTATCTTTATTGAATAATAAAATGTTACTTATGAAGGAATAAAAGAACTATAGATATAGAATTTTACATTTAATAAGCACTCTAATTCTTGTGCTTTGGTTTTAGAAAATTACTCGGTAGCAAAGTAAAATAATATTTTTTTTAACATAATGCATTAATATAAAACTTAATTTGGTTTGAGAAAATTACTTAATAAAATATATATTCTTTTACCATAATACATAAATATAAATATAAATTTAATTTTAACATAGATAAGGAAAAAATATTTTTATTATCATTAAAATATGCTGTAACATGAAAAATGGTTGACATAAATCAAAATATGCTGTAACATGAAATCGTTGACATAAATAAATAAAAACAAAAGATTCCTTACCTCCATAAAATATCACTGTATGTAAAGCTAAATACTAGAAAGCCTCCCGTATAAGCTCGCCTTTATACTTACTTACCGAAGGACAAGAATCATTTGCAAACTCTACTACTGAAAATGGAAACGGAGCGTCACAACATCATGAATGTGTACTGAACTGGGCAATTGTGACATCATGAAAATCATTAATTGTTGATTTTAATCCTTTCAAATCTTTGCTTTCTAATAATTTCTGTGGACACGAAACATAGCCGCTGGCTAAAGAAAGAAAGAAAGCAAGCTCTTTGTTTTAATCGAATAAAGCAGACTTTGTATTTTATCCCACGCAGATACAAAAGTGAAGCTGAAAGGAGAAAGAATTTAAGAAATTCCACATTTTTTTTAAGCGAAAATAGAATCAACAAAGTAAGATTATGGTTCCATTTCTTCTTGTCCAGTTAACATCAATGGAAAGCTGCAAGTATCAGAAATTCTCATAAACTAAATCCATGGAAGATAAGCTGTTGATATTCATGGTAAAATAACATAACAGTAGAGTAAGCCACTGTACATTTACAGATCACTAGAGAAAAAGCAGTAGTACAGGACTTCCAGAACATATTACAGTAGAAATCATGTATTCCTGTATCAAACAATACTCGACACCTGAGCAGAAGAGCTGGAAGTAACTTTATGGGAGTTTTTCATGTATTTCCTGAGATGTATAAACCCATATTCAACCACGTCCCAGGCATGAAGAACGATATAAGTCCCAATTCCAGCGATCAATCCATTAGAAATGGAATAAGTAAGAGGCATTAACACCATCGTCATGAATGCAGGTATCGCTTGCTTCATGTTCTCCCACTCAATATCCAAAACCGCTTTCATCATCATCACACCCACCAGAATCAGAGGAGGCCCAACCGCCCAGGGGGGAATGGCTGCAAGAAGAGGAGTGAAAAACAGTGCCAGAAAGAAATAAAATCCCACAGTCACTGCAGTCAATCCCGTTCGACCTCCCTCGCGAATACCAGTCGAGGACTCTATAAACACAGCAACAGGAGACGTCCCAAGAGCTGAACCAACAACAATGGCGGTTGCATCGCTCATGTATGCAAAATATTGACCTTCAAACTCACCTTTCTCATCCACAAACCCTGCAAACTTAGCCATGGAATATAGCGTTCCAGTTGTGTCCAGTAAATCAACGTAAAGAAATGTAATGAGCACAACCCAGAGCTCAGATTTTCCAAATTCTGCAAAGCTGAAAGTTCCTGCAGTGCTTTCGATTTTATGAACATCTACGATCTTCTTAAAGTATTGGAACGACTGGTTTCCTTGGGGTGTGTTTGGAAAATAGGTCACTTGAGTATTTCTAATCCAGGAGACCAAGGTCACAAAGAGAATCCCATAAATCATGGCTCCCTTTATTTTCTTCATCAAACAATAACTTATGATAACAAAACCCACTATTGCCAGCCAGAACGTGGGGCTTTCCATACGATGGCTGGTGCAGAGTATACCAGCAGAAGCAGCTGCACCAGGAATCAGAACCACGGTTCCATTCACAGTACTAACAGGAGCAATCTGGGTTTTATATTTGCTGGGACATGCAGAGATTGTGAGAAGAGTTGAAGAGCTAAAACCCACGAGACCAATACCTTGGTCGGATTGAAGTCCTATAAACGCAAGAAACAGTCCGATTGCTGCTGCAGATGACAAACGAACGGGTTTGGGTATCATCTTTGCGAGCTTAGTTCTGAATCCAAGAGCTGAAATGATGAGAAACAGGCAGCCCTCTAGAAAGACAGCAGCAAGGGCACTTTTATACGAAAGGCTCCCCGAGCCATGGAATCCTACAACATTGTAGGCAAAATAAGCGTTGGCTCCCATTCCTGGTGCAAGTGCTAAGGGCAGGTTTGCAAACAGACCCATTATGAAACATCCTATAAGGGACGAAACAGCCGTGGCCACTATAAGGTCTCTCTTAGTACGTTCCAAGCATTGTTCATAGCCACGATTCAGTGGAGGAAACTTACACTCAGGTCCAGGCTTTACTAGCTTTAGCTCCTCAATAAGGGAACTTTCTTTGGAGCCCAGCTTGTATGCACCATGGCAGTCAAGGGGAGAAACTGAGGGAACATTGCATACCTTTGTACAGTCAGCAACACTGCATGTTCCCCCAGAGTCTGTCAAGATACTGGCATTCACTGCTAAAATATAAGCCATGGTAAGGAAAGTGGCAGTTCCAGCCCGGACTTCTTTTGTAAAACATGTCTTCCGAGCTTCCAGTTTGAAGTACCTTCCAACCCAACTCTTGTTGATTCTATCATTCAGTCTGGCCTCTCCATGCTCCCATTTTTGCCATAATTTCTTGATACAAGCCAACATTTTGACTAAATCACTCAGAGCTTGTACTTAGAGCTTCAATGGATGGCTAATATCTTGACTAAAGCACTCAGAGCTTGAACAAAGAGCTTCAATGGATGGCTAATATCTTGACTAAATTAGCACTCAGAGCTTGAACACAGAGCTTCAATGGATGGCTAATATCTTGACTAAAGCACTCAGAGCTTGAACACAGAGCTTCAATGGATGGCTAATATCTTGAGTAAACAGAACCAGTCAGAGCTTGAACACAGAGCTTCAATGGATGGCTACTTCAACTGATTTTATTCAAAATCAGCACCGCCATTAATATGCATAGTTTTGTTACCTAGAAAAACAAGTGAAGTACATAAATTCCAGCAAGAGCAGCGGCACCACCTTCTCACCTAAGACCTTTACTGAACGAAGGCATCCAGTGCTTTAAGAAGAAATCGGCATTACATTACCCGAAGTTCGAACTATTATAGGTCTCTTCCGTACCCCAGTCATGCCAAGTGCAATGAATGTGACCACATCTTGCAGCGTGGGTTATTCTTTCTGAGATATGTTACTCTAAATAATTGGTTGTTTGATTTACTTTATGATCTTTACCCTTTTTCCAAGATTGAAGGCCTTATTGGAATTTACATCTAGAGATATCTAATCATAGCATTCCTTATACTAATATCCAAAAAAGGCTGGATTTTCTGTCTAAAATTCTCTTACCTAGAGTCGAACCCAGTGCACAAAATGTCTTATTTAAGTGAGGTCACTCAATTCATGGTAGGGTTCTTGTCTTCGAATCTGAAGAGATAGTATAGAAGTAAAAAGCTTTTTTGTTTGATTGAAATTGGATGGAAAGTTATGGCATCTTTTTATGAAGACATTTCATTGACACTTCCATTTTGAATTCCAATTCAGAGTAATTTAGCCGTCACTTTGTGCCTAATGATATCAATTATAAAGAGTTTATATATCTAATATTTATAAAAACAAAATTACAAATTTAACTCTAAAGGTTAATATATAATTATCCATGTAGAGTTTTTCTATATGATAGTATATAAAAAATAAAGTTACTGCAATTTCATCTTTGTACCTAATGATATTAATTATAAAGAATTTGTATCGTTGATTTAAAATATATATATAAATTTAAATTTAAATCATAATATATAATTATTTATAAAAAAAAATTATATATAATATATATAATAAAAGTTATAAATTTAAATTTAACTCATAATATATCATTTTTATTTTTAAAAAGTATTATTAAACTTAAATCCAAAGAGAAGGAAAAATCAAAACAAAATAACTATTATTCATAATCATAAGTAACCCTTCAAAATATCATCACAAAACAAATCAATAGAAAACAATTTAGAAGACAATGTAGACATAAACCATCCTATTGATATTTATTTGATGATGATGGTTGTGGTGGTTAACCTCCCTTGAGACCAATCTTTGGTCTATTGAACCTAAAGAAATGGATTATTTAGTTTGTTTTAAAATTGTATTTCTATGCTCAAAGAGCTTGAAGATTATGAAACTGAGATCTAATGTAGGTGTATGCAAGGCACTTTAAGAGGAAATGATTTTCATCCTCAATGTTCATATTCTCACAGAGATGGAAAATCCTTTCCACCCATGGTGTTTTAGGAACTACCCAATGACCTTTTCACTATGGAGCTCATGAGAGTTAGTTCTTATCTTGACTATATTAATTTTTTTATTTAAACTAGTTAAAACACAAAGATGCTTTTGATCTTCTAGAGTAGGGTTGATGACCTCTTTATAATATCTTAATTTTCTTTTAGCTTCTAAATCTTTCCCACACTACATTTTCTCTTCAAACTTAGAAGTAACAATATTTTTAATGTTTATAATATTTTGCAATGCAAGAGTTTCGCCGATCTCCCAATGGATTAACCAGGCCCTGGTATCTTTATACCAGCCTCACTCAAGAGCCTTAGGTGATTTTGGCTGGAATTTAAAGTTAGCTTAGGAAGTCTATGGCCTCCCGTGTTATTGATTTTGTGCTTGTATGATAGGAGCCTAGTCATAGCGGGGCTTTCGATAGTGGAAAGACCCAGTTCTATAAGGAGAATAGGGTAGGGTGTATTGCTTTTAATTTTGAGGTTATATGTTATAAAACGCTTATGGATTTGCTCAATCTTCCTTGAGGATTCTCTAGAGATGCTGCAACCCCAAACCTCACACCCATACAATATAATAGGAGTGACTAAAGTTTCAAAGAGGAGCTTCTTTTTATCCCACATCACAAGGTTTGTTGCTTTACAATTATTTTCGAGACCAAAATAAGCTTTCCACCCTCCATTAATCATTTTCTCAATGCTAAAGTTCCTGATGAATTTCAATTCCTAAGTATTTGTAAGAAGACACTTCCTCCAAGTTGCTATTGTCATACACAAAATTAGTGTAAGAGTCCTTCTTGGATTTGATAATCATAACTTTTGTTTTGTCAGTATCATACCCATGGTAAAGAAAAAATCCTTAAAAAGTCTTAGCTTCTTATCAAGATCAGAAAGACACCTCGCCAAAGAACAATATCATCAACATAGAGAAAAAATATGATGACTATTCCGGCAATATGGTAGGAGAGAAGGGGCAACCTTGTTTAACTCCGATATTACACTTAATATCTTTGGACCACCCCTTGTTACTCTTAAACTTGGCAATACATAATTCACTTCCTAAAATAAATCAAATCACATTGAAAATAAATTAAAATTATTTAAATCTTTAAAAATCCTTTAGAATATTTCACTTCCTAAATTATGTATAGATTTATTTTAATAAACTCTTATCGAAAAACCAGCGGAAGTAACAATGTCAAAAATATGGAGAATCTTTCTGCGTGCTAATCTATGAAACTAAATGATTTAAAATCGAGTCAATATTTATTAGAATAGACTTTAATCCAACCGCAACCCAAGAAAGAACTTCAAAAATAAGTATTCCTTTCAGAACCTTTTTTGGGGTCTCGAGGAGAAATAACACATTTCTATGTTAGATTTAAATAAGTGTAGTGGCTTCAATTTAATGGATAAATATATATTATTTATATTATGATTTTAATTTATTATTTATTTTTTATATTAATAAGGATAGAAATGTATTTTACACTTCATGTTATATTTAAGTTGATAGACGTTTTTATTTGAGATTTTGGCTAGATTACAGCTTATGTTTTTTCATCTACTAACAAGGATGCGACAAGCTTACTATAGATATTGATTATTGATTATATGCTAGTCGTTCAAAATTCGAAATGAATGGATAACTGGTAGCAATGTGTGGATAACTCCTAGTTGATGAATGGATAACCAAGAGTTCATGGCAAATAACTAGAAGAATGTGACATAAAAAAGAAAAATAATATAAAAATAACGGATCTAGCTGATAAATGGATAACATGAGGAATGTTCGTGATAACATGTAGCTAGACATGAATAACTCACACTTGAACCCGTTTAACTAAAAGAATATGAGGAATAAAAAAAAAAATCTAAAATGTCTCTCATTCCATAATTTTTTTCTCAACCATTTGATCCCTATAGACGTGATCCACTCACAAATTATGTAAGTGTGCTAAATAAATATCTGTGATGACTTCAATTTAATAGATAAATATATCATTATTTATATTATGATTTTAATTTATTATAATGTATATTATTTTGGTTTTAATTTATTATTATTTATATTATTTGTTATTCCCAAAAGTAAATTGTGGTTTTAATTTATTATATTTTATATTATTTATTATTTATAAATAAACATATCATTATTTGTATTATGGTTTTAATTTATTATTATTTATATAATTTGTTTTTCCTCGGATATTTATATAATTTGTTATTAAGTATAAAGATGTATATTATGGTTTAAGTTAGTATATTTTATATTATTTATTATTGAGTCTAAAGATGTATTTTACATTTATGTAAACTCATATAATATCTATTTTTATATTATTAAGTTTAGAAATGCATTTTACTTTTAAGTAGGTAAGATAGGTTATATTTATAACATAAATTGATTAAAGAATAAATTAATTAAAAAATTATGAATTATAATGAATTTTTTTTAAGAATATTAATTTAATTAAACTTAAATACAATAATGAAATAGGTTTACATTAAATTTTACACATAAGATTTAAGAAATTGTAAACTTTTTATTTATATATTTCTTTAATATAACCAATTGGAACATTAATATAGTGTTTTATTAAATAAAAAATAAAAAATAATAGAATAATGTTGGAATCTCATTAGTATTTTTTGTTCATTTTATTTATTAGTTATTCTAGTGGATATATAGTCATATATTATAGCTATAGCATTAATAAATCGACATAACATGTAAAAGAAAAACAAAAGAAATGTCATCAAAACAAAACAAAGGAGGATAGGACTATTAAGTGATAAGAATAATGAATTCCTTGAGGTGCAAACCTTTTTTGAATGCAAAATTTTAGGAAAGATTTTCATTTTAAGGGATTTGATCTTTTTTTCTCTTAGTAGATCCTAAATTAAGATGGATCTATGTTACTTATGATAATTTATTTTCTCTCTCTCTATATATAAGAGAGAACCATTAAACTATAACCTATCTATTTAGAATTTGGTGAAGAATTTGATCTCAATATTTTATTCTTCATATAAAAATACAAAGGAAACTGGACAT
>LPNX010329769.1:75507-120781 GCA_001517045.1 Pseudotsuga menziesii
TACTTGTTTGTGGAAATATGTAAAATCATAAAATATTAGATAATATCTTTTTTTTTTAAGTAAGAGAGGATTTATTCATTAATCAATATATGGCACGATTATGAGCTCAAGGGGATCCTACATAGAGTGGAAAATATACCATCCTTTAGATCTCAGGCATGAATGCTCAACCATCATCCTAGCATAGAGTTTGAGGCATGTTCTTAGACAAAAATAAAGCATTTCTAGAAAATATTTTGTAAACTTAATCGGACCTCCATAACAAGTAACTAACTGTAAGGACTAAAACTGTGATGAACAAAACTATATCTAAATAGGGATTGAAAAGAAGAACTAAAAGCTCAATGCATTATCCAAAAAACCTAAGATTGATCTATAGCCAGAGGGTCAAGGAGGAGGAAACTTTGTGACCTTGACATCCTCCTTGTCCTAGTGGAGGCGCCTAGAGTTGAGCGACATACTTGGAATGTAACCCCTTGCCTCTGTGCCATAGTATCAAAATTGGCATGTGGCATATGAATGCCCAACTTCATATTTTTTAGTGGCATAAGCAATGGCGTTTTCCTAGTCAGTGATCATGGAGCCCAATAGATATGTCACTGACTAGTAGAGGAAAAGGGAACAATGGTATAGGGTTGAATACATGAACATAAAAGCATAAAAGCATAAAGCCTCCATTTCTCTCTTGAAATCCTTCAAAGACTTGGGGTTGACCATGGGGAATTCCCCTTGTGTTTGTCTCTCCTTCCTATGGTAACTCTCCAAAACTGGGTGGTGAAATCATAGTGACGTCCTTGTAGCCAATACGTTCCAAAATTGAAGACAAACAACTACTTTCTCAAGTCTTTATGTTTTGTGAGAGGGTGATAGAATATGAGAAATAGTTGCAATCCCAACTTATTCATATGCACCACCTTCTACGATGGTTCTGGTCACCATTATAGTTCATAGTGGATAGAATTTCACTGTACCCCACCAACTCTATGTACATTATAACTCTATTGCACTTGTAAAACTATTGCATATAAGCTATGCACCTTGCACCTCCTATTGCATTATCTTCCATTAATGATGTGGAATGAACCTGTCCCACCTCATACTCATGTATGATCATGAGAAGACTTTGTCAAAGAGCACCTGCCATATGTCATATCGAGGGTCCTGAACTATCATGTGGCTAGGTTATCTCCTTCCCTCATGTTGATCATACATTGCGGGAAAGAAAAAATAAAAGAATGTCAATAATGTGATATATAGGGTTTATGTGTGTGTGTTTTATGAATAATGTTTTTATGTTTTTTATTTATATATAGTTGATGTAATGTTTTTCCTATTTTTTAACAAAATATTAGTAAATGGATGCCCATAAGAACCTGCTACCCAAATATGATGCAATGGGAGTGCACGAGTAGAAAAAAACAAGAACGTGCACGCACCTCCTGGATGTGCGCATGTGCTCCTGCTTCGATAGTGGAAAACCTCCACACCGGATTGCTAGTGTGGAAAATAGGAGCGCACATGCACCCCTAATGATGCGCTCGCGTTCCTATGCATGCACACGTATGTGGATGCGCGCATGTGTTTTGCGCGATCGCACATAGGGACACGTGCACGTCCCTGTGTTTAAAAAAAAAAAATAGTGAACAATTTTTTTTGTTCACAGCCCACCCACGAGCGCACAAGGAGGCAAAAATGACCCCCAAGGAGACGAAAACGGCCCCCAAGTGTTATATTTTTATCATTCAAGCTAGCATTATATTAGGATCTTCAACTGAGAGAATAACAAGCACAACAATCAAACATAAGAGACAATGAACACAATGTTTTTCTTTGGGGAAACCATAAAGGAGAAAACCCCACAACTCCCTCAGAGATAGAATTAACACCAAAAGTAAAACCCCAAAACAATTAGATGATCTCCCGACAGCAATAGCCTCTCTCTCTCTTGTCCTAGCAACTTCTTCTCTCTCAGTTATGTGCTACAACTGAGTGTGAGAGAATGTGTGATAAATAGAGAGGCTCACTCTCTATTTATACTAATTCTCGACTTAACAATAATTCACTAGGGTCGACTTCTCTAGGAGAGTTTAATAACCCTATGGCTCCACAACTACGAGGACTTTAAACCTTGATCAATAGGAGGGTTACCCACAATGACTTGACATGACTTGTTTACATTATAGAAACTCTCGATCGGAACATCGGGGCATGACATGAATCAATTACATTACAAACACTTCCCGGAATAAACATCGGGGTACAATACATAATATATACAAGTGAATACATTCCGAAGTTACAATTACATCAACACCAAGGAGCCTAACGGAAGTGTCCAACTTGCCTAAAATGACATCCACGACGTTGGAGTAGGAATGTACTTTTTTTTTATTTCAATGTTTTTTATTGTTTTTCAAATAAAATACAAAATTAAAAAAAATTGAAAATCAATTGAAATGGGAAAATTTTGATATTGTAGGTACAAATTACCTAAACAAAATGACAAATACCAATGAACCATCCCAAGAAAGGAATGAAACAAACCAATGAGAGGACCCAAACCATGAATTAAACAAAGAAAACCCCGAAGATGAATTACAAGGGGATTTAAACCAATTAAGAATTTTGAGTGATGAATTGAAGAACACCAGGGAACCCTCTTGGGTTTCCCTTGCCACATTACTACAAAACATAATAGAATCTATCAACATTGCCCACAGTGAGATAAGCAGTTTGAGTGAATATAAGGCTCGAATGAGAGAGCATTATGGCACTGGCATATCCAAAGAGGATATAAAAAACCTGAATATCACAAAATCCCAACTCTGGAGCAAATTTACAAATTCGAGAATAGGACAGCCTCCAGATGTGAGGAAGAGGTGAGTTTGCATGGACTAGTGTAATTACCAGCCATGGAGAGAAAACTGGAGGAAGAGATGGTTCATGGTTTTTAAATAGCCTCCATGCAACAATGTTGAGGTCCCACAGTATTTTCTCAGGAAACTATGGGCTTTGTTTGTGTTAGGGTTCCATGTGAACTACTTGGACATCATCGAGTTCCAGGGTGTTGGTTTTGGCTCATCCCAAGATCGACCTCACGCTCACCGGAACCCACTTAGAGGATCTCCTGCACCTAGGTGAGAGCCAAACCTGCTTCCTCAACCCCCTAGGTTAGATAGCGGGCTAGATGAGATCCATGAGTCCGTTAGACGTGCCACACGACACCTTCTCAGGCATACCACATTTCTGGCTATGTCCTCACAGAGCGAGCAGGACCACCCCGAGAGACACACTTCTACACAGTCTACTAGTGGTGGGCCAGAGAGAGCAGCTACATGTGGTAGCCAGGATGATCCATTCAGCTTGATGGGACCAGTTCCACATCGTTGTTCTCATTGTGGGAATCCATGCCAGGTTCCCGCGCAAGAGCATGCCACAAAGAGCTACCTACAACAAGTTAGTTATTGTTTTATTTAATGTTCAAGTATTGATTATACATTATGCAATCTCATAATTTATAATAAACTTATCTTAGAATCAGATGTTGATGACTTGATTTTTTTTAATGTATAGCTATTCATTTTTGAGTCCCCAACACTCGGGTGGGAGGATGTTGGTTCCTTCAACCTAGATGGAGCCATGGCAGCTGCAGAGGACATCGCGACACCATACACATATGTATTTTTCTTTCAGTAATTAAATTTAATGTTAGTAGTTAATCTTTTCGTCCAATATAGTTAATATTTAGTAATTGAATATAAATATTTTTGTGCAAATGAAAAGGTGTCAACATGATTGAGTGACCAGCCATCCCCTCTAGGGATCAACAAATCCCCTCGTGAGTAGGTATCTTGTAATAAAGTATAAATTTAATTTCAGTTTTGATGGCTTAGATTTGTATAGTTATATTTTTTATATACTAATATACGAGGCCATGAATATGTATGCAGGTCAGAGTACATAGGAACATCGGTGTCACTATCTCTCCACCAACTACCTTTTTCCCACCATATATGCCAGGTGTAGCCCCTGGCATACATGTCCCTTTCCCTGTATCCCTCCCCACCCTGTTTCATCCATCCCTTTCCTCCCATCCACCATCACACTTCCATCCATCTCCCCCTTCTTCATCACAACCTTTGCTCACTCCCCCCTACCCCACCCATCCACCACCACACTTCCATCCAGCTCCCCCTTCTTCGTCATAACCTTCGCTCTCTCCCCCCCACCCCACCCATCCACCCCCTCCCTTGCAGTTTCCCATGTTTCCACCCACATTTTCCCATCCCTCCACCCCATCTCAGACCTCATCCCCCTCCCCCATATTCCCCCACCAACCGTGTTTCCTCTTCTAGGGTGGCCTATTCTATTTTCTATCCAGTTGGTGTTTATCGTCATACATCACCACTTCACCCACTCCAGTCCATGCCCTCTCCCACCATGCCCACTAGTGATGTAGCCAACATTGATGTGGCTACATCCTCTGCTATGCCATCCACCCTAGCATAAGAGCAGGTTGTCCATCCTACTGCTCCACCTTCCACCCCTGAGGACTAGTCGATTGCTCCACCTGCAGCCCCCAGGACCAGCTTGTTATGTTCACGATGAGATTGATTAGTTTATGAAAATATCGTGCAATATTAACGAAAATTATCATAGGCAGTAAATTGTATGAGTTATCTTACTATTTAAATGTTGCAGGGTGGCATTGTTGAGAGACTTGGATCACAGAGGAGGGTAGCCCAATCACCACTTACAGTCTCATCTCAGGTGAGCTATTTAAAATTTGAAAACGTAATTTTGATTTTTAAATTGTGTTTTATACTTATATAATTTCCTTTATGAATTGACATTTAATTGTTGTCATTTTAGAGCCCAAGGGGAGGTGGTCGAAGCAGCCATAAGAATTGAGCTTCCTCTAGCTCGAAGAAGAGGAAGATCGATTTTTGAGGTGCACTTGGGAGCTTCAAGGGTGGGCAGGAGGATTGCAAGACCCTCATATGTACACTAGCCATGATGTGGCATTTTGGCATGAGTTTCCATATTTTGTATAGGGCACGAGTTGCCATATTTTGTATAGGGCATGAGTTGCCATATTTTGTATACGACATGAGTTGCCATTGTATAGACATTGGGAACGATGTTCCCTTTTTCACTACTACTCTATATGATTGGATTTTTTTGTATATTAATATATCATTTTGTACTTCTTTATATTACTTTGCCTTTTATTACAGATTTGCATGGATTATGTCGAATGCAGTAGTAGTTTACAGTTGATGCACTTGCAATACATATTGTTGACGAAGCAATAAAGTTTGTATGTTCATAATAAAATGCATAAAAAATTTAACACTGTAGGTTAGTTAACAAAAAAATACACAAATGCATAAATGTGTACAATAACAATGATAATTGAACTCTAACTCCTATAGAACCCTAAATCATATTGAACCAACATACTAACACCTACAGTCTTATTCATTGTCCAAATTGCAATAGAAAGCACTTGTTTTCCTTTGGTATTTACATAGTAATTATTGTCTCATTTTGCAAGCTAGAAATTGATATTGGAACAATCTTCTCTTACCATTTGATTGACTAGAAATTTCATAGTAATGATGAGTTGAGAATCATATTGAACATGACTGTTTTTGGCTTGCATTTGTTACATATACTTTGCAAACATTGATTTTGATAAATTTGGCAATTCACTTTCATTTGAAGACAAAGTTGACATTGCTTACTCTCATTGAATACATACATATTTGTTATGCTATTGTTGAGCACTTGCAATTTTAACAATCTATTATACTAGTTGCAATTTTAATTATTTAAGGGTTAGCATGCATAACCTAGGGTTTAGAATCAACGAGGAAACCCTAACCCTAACTGAAGTTTAAAGTTTAGCATGCATAACCTAGGATTTATAATCAATGAGGAAACCCTGACCCAAATGGTGTTCTGGGGTTAACATGCATAACCTAGGGTTTAGAATCAATGATGAAACCCTAAACCTAGAAGGGAAACCCTAACACCAACCCTACCTAACCATCTCTTGTGGCCTCTTATAAATTACCTTTTTGTTTGTATATGAGCATTCCTAGGATTGTAGTCATATGTCACATATTATTTATAGACTAATCAAATGAAATACTTCAAATTTTAAGCATGGATTACTTCACATAAGCCAGGGTCAGAGCTTCATGAGAACTCCTTTTATAAACCATAGTGAAATAAGTAAAACATAGCTCATCTTAATATTACATGTGTTTTGGACTTGCCTTGTCCATATCAATAGGCCTTCTACTCCATTTTCTAACCTTTAATAACCCTAAAAATGTATATCAAGCTAGACTGTAATGCTACCTATTAGGAAACCATAAGACACACCTAAACCATTCTATTCTAGCCTAACCCTTGCTAAAACCCTTTCCCTAGACTCCTACCTTTCCCTCTCTCTAAAGAAAGGCTTATTCCTTTCATTTCCACAATACTTAGACCCCCGTGACTCTCCCTATATCTCTGACTGTAATATCCATTTTGGATAGCCCTAGAAAACCACTAACTCATCCTAAGATACCCTAACTTCTTCAGTGTAATATCCTATTTAGGGCAGCCCTAATAGCCTTCTTACCCACCTATCATAGCCTAAGGTCACTTCCTTGCCTTCCTATCTTACCCACTCACTAACGCCTCACCCCAAATTTGTCCATAACCCAATTTAAAGTGGCACAAAGACACCATAAAGGGAATGTATATAAAGAATCATTCCCAGCCATACTTAAACAAATTTGACAGTGGTATATAAACATCCATAACTTGGAAAAATACTGTAAAAGGCCTAGAATTGCTTGCAAGTCATTGTGTCATCAAAATCTAAGTGAATATACTTCTTATCATTCCTACTTGACTGGAAATTACATCTTGGACTGTCATAAGACATTTTACTTGACTGGAAATTACATCTTGGACTATCATAAGACATTTTACTTGACTGGAAATTACATCTTGGACTATCATAAGACATTTTACTTGACTAGAAATTATACCTTGGACTGTCATAATACATTTTACTTGACTGGAAATTTGATTTGGTTTAAGAGTCCCATTGGCTTGGAAACTTGGCACTTATAAAATTGTTTATCACTGATGTTTACTTAAAAAGATGGTACCTTTGTCTTAAAAATCTAAAAATTGAAATATAGGACTGTGATAATGCTAAATTCTTGGCTGGAAATACTTTTGTTTTGACGGTACCTTTCACTAATTCAAAGTGCCATTTCAACTCTTGTTTATCATTCATACTTGTATTTTGGATTGTACACTCATTTTAACAATCTGGAAATTAGTGTTTTGGACTGTCATAATAATTTTGACTTAGCTGGAAATCATTCCTAGTTTGACAGTCCTATCTTCATGAAAAGTGGATTGACTGGGGTCTATGTCAATGTATGTCAGTTGCAAAAGAGGTTGAATTTGTACGATATTATGATAATGTCCCATCAACACCACTAACATGCTTCAACCACATGCACAATTGAAATGAAAACGTCCCATAAAAATTGTTCTTCCTTGATAAATAAAAAATGAAACAAGTTCATGAATATGTGTCTTCTATAACGATCTATTGAGCACTTACAATTTTAACAATATATTGTACTTGTTGCAATTTTAATGATTTAAGGGTTAGCATGCATAACCTAGGGTTTAGAATCAACGAGGAAACCCTAACCCTAACTGAAGTTTAAAATTTAGCATGCATAACCTAGGCTATATAATCAATGAGGAAAGCCTGACATGTAATATCCTATTTAGGGAATCCCTAATAGCCTTCTTACCCACCTATCATAGCCTAAGGTCACTTCCTTTCCTTCCTCTCTTACCCACTCACTTCCTATCTTGTCATCCCTATTGATCCTTCATTTGGTAGCGACATGTTCTCTTTGGGTGTACAATCATGGTTTGAAGGGTCATTTTGGCTAGCAAGTTCCTTTTATTTAAGAGGATTTTCCTTACTCATCATCTTGATGGCCTACACAAGTGCATGATGACCTATCCAAAGGTTTTCACTTAGTATATATAACGAAATAAACACCATTAAAGTTTACTTAACAAATTCAACCCAAAATTATATACATTGTAGAAGGGTTTTTCACTATTAGTTATAGTATACGTACCCTCAACAAGGAAGCTACACTATTAACTGAGAAAATACTAGATATATATATATGTATGTATGTATATAAGTGATGTTCTATTTGCATCAAATACCGATCTCTACTTCACTTGCACATTGCCAAGAATCAATCGTAACAAAAACCTTGTTTTAGCTTTCTTCATTAGCTAATCTGTTGACTTCTAAATTAGTCGGCATATACAGATTGCATCATATTTCATATTACATGGTGAGGATCATTTATTATAGCTAATGGATACCATAAATTCATAGCTAATGGCTTACAGACTCGTCTTAAGCTTTGGAATGAAACAGTTTTTGGGGACATTTTAAAATCCAAAAGGGAGGTAGACATGCAAATAGCTCAAGCTATTTAGTAGAAAATAATCACCAATGGGATCTTAAAAGATATTGTTTAGGAAGGTTTGGAGTTACAAGATAAACTCAAATCTTGTTTGGCACTTATCTTTGTTAACAAACAGTGGTTGAGGAGTAGCGACCAACTTGTCCTTTACTAGTATGTACACATGCACAAAAACACTAGAGAAGTTTGTAATATCCTACCAACTTTCTAAGGTGACAAAGTAGATTTTGTTATATGTTATTCAAATTTTTTGAATGTTTCCCTTTATATCAATGCAATAAAAGAATTTGGATATTCATAGTTGTTATTAGGAAAAAAACTATATGTTAAATGTTTTATTATTTCAAAAGAAAATAAATAGGCAGATGATCCTATGAATTTCTAACTAATTCATTGTTTATTACTTGCAATTCATTGATAGTTTATGAAGAAGAACCATACTCACATGAAATTTTTGGTGGTGTTGACTATGCATGGAGAAATGGTGATGGTGAGATGTCCGATGTGCAATACCAATGCAAGAATTGGAAAAAGGAACTAAGAACTAACAAAGAAAACAACTCAAGTACAAATTGTACTTTAGGTGAACACATGGAAAACATGCAAGAAGCAAGCTACAAGATTCAAGAATCGACATGCAGTTAGCTACACCAACATAAAAGTGTCACTAACATTTTATGTCTAAAACCTAATGCTACATTATCCATATCATTGATGTAAATGAAAAGTATTTTACATATATGAATGATGTTATGTGTTTTAATCCCGTGTTGAAACACATGAAAATGAAAAAGGCAAAAGGCCTTGGTATGAGGCCAAATAATGATTCAAAGTTTCCTATTTATCAAAATAGCCATGTCGTAAACATCTCAAAGTTTTCGATTGGTCCAAAAACCATGGTGTAAATGTATCACAAAGAAAAGTTAGGATAAATGTTAAAAAAAAGATTTGGTTTTTGTGAAAGATTAATAGAAATGACAACAATCCAATTCAAAGAGTCCCTTCAAGCTCAAAGAAAGGGACTAATAAGGTTACTAATGGATTGAGCATAAACAAAACATGTTGATGTTGAATATAACGTGAAATGGTTTGGTTGTGTTCAAGTGGATCAATTAATTATAATACACATAGGATAACAATTTTGTGCAAGTTATAGAGAGGTAAAAATATCTAGTGGTGAGTAAAATAATGGAGTCAAAGCATTATCTCAAGCAAGGAGGTTAAATGCTTAGAGGTTATGTATTATTGAATGTTCATTGTCTAACAATTTACTAAGAGATGTGCATGGTGAAGCATTTCCATGAAGCTTAAGGAGAGATGAGACCCCAACCTAAAGAAATTATCAGCTTAGTTTGAGGAATGAATTTAGTAGATTTGTTAAGAGATGTAGATTTTTCGGGGGGATAACACTAGAGTAAGTCAAAATTTAGGTTTATATACCCCATACCAATAACCAATTTACCATGGGAAGATATATTGATGGATTTTTATTTTGGTTATTCAATAATGGAGGGTAGTTTGATGTCAATTATAGTAGTTTACAAGTTCTCCAAGATGGTGCATTTCTTTCTCCACAAAAAAGATAAATATCTAACTTATTATGCATAACTATTTCCAATGAGATTGTGTGGATACAAGTATTTTCAAAGATATTTAGTTCAAATAGGGATACATGTTTCCTAGTTATTTTGGAGGATATTATGTAATTTCAACACAGATTTACATTCAGTTCAACACAACTTCAACAAATGGATAAACCAAAGTTGTGAACAAGATTTTGGGAAATACTTTTAGAATTAATCAAGAAATAAGACAAATTAGTGGGATGTATTTTTGGCATAGGGAGAGTTTTCTTAAACAATATAGTTATATGTTGGTACAACTTTATTTATCTAAATTGTGTATAGGTGCAATTTGAATGGTGTTACATGTCTCATTAATTACTTACCAAGATGCAAAAAAACATTGTTGTAGATTACTTTTTAGAACATATGAAGAAGATATATGTAGGTTCATTATAATTTGAGAGAAAGTAGCTTGAGATATAAGAGACATGCAAACATGAGCACAATATTTTAGGCATTCACAATACGTGATTTGGTGATGACCTTCATTTGTCCAAGGATCATATCCTCAAGGAACTTATTGTAAGTTCAATGTGAGGAATATTGAACCTCGCAAGTTAAAGAGAAATTATGTGAATAAAGTGATATATGAAGCAGATTTTTCATTAGTGACATATCATTAATATTTAGTGGAGAGAATAGTGATGTTAAAGTATAATAATGTAGGCGCAAGAAAAGAAACAACTAGAAATGACAAAGGTTCAAGTGGAAAAAAATATAGCAAAAATGAGGCAAAAAGATAAGAAGTATTTGGTGAAGTGGATAATTAATCTAGATGTAGAAAGAAAGAGTACCAAATACTCCAGATAGGAAAATATATGATGTAGTGAGAAAATGGTGATGTGTTAAAAAAGAACAAAGTTATTTTGTAAGAGGGGTTTCTAGTGGGAGAATTTAAATGATAGAATGTAGAGGCACAAAAGTTAAATGAGGAAATGTGCATATAATGAGTGAAGTGAGAATGAAGGCATCGAGAGTATGTTGGAACATGAGAATTGTACGTGTAGAAGAATGTGCATGTGATAGTTGGGCACACAAAGAAGAAAGAACAATAAAAGGGCCATTGAGGTGGAGAGCTCAAAGCATGAAAAATATTGAAAACTAGAATTAGATGAATTGTTATAAAGATATTGTTGAGTTATTTTACTTAACAAAGGTCAAGAGAATATGGAAGGCCATGCAAGATAAATTAAGTGAGAAAAAAGAAAATCAAGTTGGCCCTTGAAAGGTTGGTTCCCATGAGAGGGATACAACTTATAAAGTTGTGACTTGATATAAAAAAGGGTTGCATCAAGGGATATAAAATGTATTCCTCATAATAGGAAAGAAGAGATAAGGAAGTGGATTCTAGAAGAGAGACTCAAATCTAAGGAGAAGAGTTTATGAGTGCTATCCATGTGTATAGGAAAAGCACATTAAAGTTGCCTAATTTGCATAAGTGAAATTCAAGAGTGAAAGAGAAAGTGCACTATGTAACACTCACTATATTCTATAGCATACAGGTGTATATGTGTATATTAATTAGAATGACTAAATCCTTATAAGTATATATTTTCAATTTGAATGGTATCTTGTCTTTATCGTTAAATTGTGTTCTTTACAATATTGTTACATAATTTCTATGGTACAAGACCTCTAGAGCAATTCCATGGGGTTCATTTATTTTCCAATGGTATCATAAATCCTAGCTATAAGATGAGGGGTATTTTGGAAAGTTACATACATCCTTATAAATTTTCAACAACCCTTCTTTCCTTGATATAAGCTTCATGTTGATATTTTCTAAGGCTCTTTTGCTTTCATGTTCTTATGATGGCTAACAAGAACCAATGAGCATGAATTTATATGGATCGTGCACCTATTCCATGCATATGCAATCAACCACAAGTTTCAATGGGAAAGTATGGTAGGACTATAGTTGCATGATATAATATTTGGCATACTCTTGGTAGAGAATAACAATGATATGTTTAGGTAAGAATCTATAATTAGTATGGTTCAATAGTAAAACCCTAATCTAGAATGTATACTATTAGGTATTTGGGGTTATTTTACAACAAGAAAATGGCAAAGAGCTCTTGTGCTAGTGAGTAGGCTAGCAACGTTTCCTATATAACTAATGAAAAAAATCCTTTTTTTGGAGGTATAGAGTTTTTATGGATCTCACTATGGTAAGAAATAAGATTTGTAAAATTTTCCAATACTTATGAGACATTTTGAATTCACTCCTAAGTCCTTTTCATCTCATATCCTCATGTTAAGGTGGAAAGTGAGAAGTAATCCCTTCTATTGGGTGATGAATGCTCCCATGGTCAAAATTATTTCCTCATTATGAATTTTTCTTAAAATTAGATTTTTCATGTCCATTATTTGTTATTTGATCCATTCTTGTTAGTTTATATCTCATTAATTTTAATAAGTTCAATTGTTGTTTTAAATGGAGTTCTACATATAGATATGGTGAATTTAATATACTCATTTTGGTTTGCAAACATATTAATATGGATAATTAAGTTTTCCCATTGAGTGATGAGTTTTATTAGAGCTTGTAAGTGGAAAGTTGGATATATGCCCCATTCCTAAATGAACAAAGTCACACACATGATAGGATTTGGTTTCATTCACAAGAAAATAGAGGGATGACCTCCTAAGTCCTATCTTACATACATGACTCTCCCCTTAGCTCCCCTTCTGCTATAGTATTTCACTTTTTCTCTTATTAGGTAGAGATATTGATTGATATGTTCTACTCTATGACTTGCTCAAAGTATTTAAAGAAAGTGTTTCATTTTTCCCATTGGAGAAAGAATTGATTCTCCTTCAAAGACATCAAGTTCTTTCCCTTCATCAATAGCAATTGACCACCTTCTCTTGCTTCCCCTTCCTTGTCCTCTTGGATTGTATCCCATATTTTTCTCATCAACCACATCCTTCGCATACAAATCTCAACATTACTTTTTTTGCATGGGATAACAATTGTGTTTCTCTATTCATAATCCAAATCCCTTTCCTCCTCTTCCCTTAAATGATCAAATATATTGGTTTCATATGTAGAAATTTAGGGAAGAGAAACATTGTATAAAAATGAATCTCCATCTTTCTTATCATATGTGTTAAGACATTGTCCTTGTGTTGATTATTGCAATATTATTATGAATTACAACCACATGCATCCATAGTACATCCCCTTGTACCACTTGGAATAATCACATGCACCCATTGTTGTTTTGTACCTTCCCATCACCATTCCTTATCATGATATATCATGAAGTTTTGTATTTATCTATAACTTGTATTGTTGATGTGTCCTCTCCAACTATTCCTTGTCATGATCTCTAATAAATATTTGTATTCCCTATTATACCTCATTGTCAACCAATTGTGATAAAAATCTTTGCAAATATATTTTGTTGGATAGTTATTAATGTTATTGTGGTCTATCTAGTCTCCTTGCTATTGTTGTTTGTCTAATCCCCTTCCCTTGTGGTGTCTTTGCTTACCACATGTCTTAGTGAAATGACAGAACATTAAGGCTTATAATCTCGTTCCACACTTTATCATCTCTATGTTTATGTATTGCAGTGTTGCTTATTCCTCACTCCATAAGGATTGAACTACTCTCTATATCTATTATCACTTACTACAACATCATCATCCTCATCAATTTGAGGGTGAAGATACTCCCCTTTTAAAGATTAAATAACGTGGGTTCCAAACCCTAGTTGATATAAACACTCATACAATGAAATGGTGTCATAACAAAGGAATAACTCTTATTACTACTTGTTTAATGCTAATAAGAGTGCATTGTAAAGTACTACCCTATTATTTTAATGAATAATGAATAACACTTAATATGAATGGTTATATAAGCTTGTAAATGCCCATTTGAAACATTTTCCTTACCAGATTTGGATTAACAGAATATTGCTCACACTACAATTAACATAATAATAATAATAAGAATGTTGTTGTAATTTTTTGGTATTGTGACCTTACTCTTATTTCACCGTTCTATGATTGACCAGAGGTTAAAGAATGCTATTGCTATCATTAAAGATTAGTGACCGCTGACTTTTCAAGAACTGAGAATAAAGGTTCTAATAATGCAGCTATGAAGTGTCCAAAGTATGACTTCCAGGTTGGTAGTGATTGTTACTTGACCTAACCTTACTGTGATATGATAAGCTTCTATCATCAAACAAGAAAAACGCATTATTCAGCTATGATATTGACAATTGACAAACACTAGAGCACTAAGACACACAGAATATTAGAGGCAGAATATCAATTGCACTTGCTTTTCATCCATCAGGGCGCACTCATTTCAATTCTATTCAAACCTGCAAACACTGTGGCAATGGGAGTTTTATGATTAGCCCGTGAGTATGTGGCGTACAAGAATCTGGAGAGGCACGCGTCTACAGAAACACAGAAATCCTCAATTCGATATAAGACGCTGAAAACTCATATATGCAGTCAAAGGCTGCAGTGCATAGAGCGTGTGAGATATTTGCATTCATCATATTCGAAATCCCTTCGACCACTGTATATATATTGGTTTTTACTTTTTTTAGTGGGTGAAATGATTAGAGCGGAGTAAGCGTTGTGTATCAAAATTATATAAATCTGATGGCCTGTTTTGCTCATTTTTTTTATTCTCTCGAGGCCAGCTTTTGTTGTATTGTATTTACAGATCAGTACTTGGAATTTAAAACTGCATGTCGTCGTCATTATCGGTCAGCGAAAAACTGTACCGTTGGAAAGGGAACATGGAGATTCCCATGCAGTGCACTGGAAATGTTGTTGTAATGATTATGAAGCTCTCTCTTTTTCGGAGAACGAAGGACTCAGAGATCATCAGAATGACTTTACCAACGAATCACCCGACAATGAGATCAACATAAATATTCTTGGTGGAATCGAGGCGAGCTACGAACAAGTGATCATATTCTAATCGTAATCGCAACCAGAATTTTTTATAAATTTGAAAAATATAAATAAAAATTTAGGTATAAGAAATTTAATGAAATTTTCTTAATTCTCCAAATTCCAACTACTTGAATAAAATTTAATTATTTTACCATTTTATTTTCTTGATGATGAGAAGAGCAACCTCCTAAGAGTATATCTAACGATTTGTGAAGAGTAACTTTCTTATATCCTCTAAAGAAGGTCTAACCCCAAAGGACTCAAGGCTCGAACACGTGACCTCTCCCCGAACAGAGAGAGTGTGGACACGTCTTACCAATTGAACTAACCCTTGGGATTTATGAGAGTAACCTATCCTTAAAACCTATTGTGAACAATCCTAGCCTATCCTTCAACCGTGTTGTGAACAGCCCTACCCTCAGGTTTTAAACCTTTGACCTCCCATTTCCTTTTCACTAATATTACATGTTTAATGCCAAAAACAAAGCCATGCCATTATTATTAATGCCAAAGACAAAGCCATGCCATTATTATACTGCCAAGGAAGGGAAGTTATATATTGTATTGGCTGAGTAGTTTACTACTATATTATGACTAGCCATAATAAAATTTTCTTCCTTTTGCATAGCTTTTTATTAGATATAAATAATTTTATTATTTTTTTAAATAATTAATTTTATTTAAGTGCAAACTTATTGGCTGATTGAATTGGAGTGTTAATGTTAAGGTGATCAAATCTTCGGGTTGGAAAAGATATTTAAGACACTACTTAATATGCACTATGCAATGCTCATTGTTCATTGGTCTTGTTTTAGATTGATGCCAATTACATAGTTTCAACCTTCTCATTACTTTCAATGCCCATGACCTTCTTCTTCAAGATGCCATGCAATGCTCATTGTTCATTGGTGTTGTCTTAGATTGACGCCAATTCTAGTAACAAAGTCTTGCATAGACATGGTTTGTTGTTTCAGTTCAGCAAAGATGCCAAATCCTATGTCTACCACAACAAAAGGAACAACACCATAATTAAGGTAGCACAACTTGAATATCTGAAATATGCTTATTTTCTTATGAGCATGTTAATAGTCCAAAGAAAAATTCTCAAGAAATCTATTTTCCATTAGTTTCATAGACTAAGTCACTACGACATAAAGGGGGTTAGAGACAATAGTTGAGACAATATTTATGTGAATTGTCTCAACTTAAGACAAAAAAGTTGTTTATTGTCTTAAAAATTCTCATTAAGCTAGTGCCTTAAATTATTGTCTCTCTAAAGGCAATATAAAAGACAATTATTATTGTCTTTATTAGTGTCTCTATTATTGTCTTGATCATATGTATTAGTGTCTTAATTAGTGTCTTTATTATTGTCTTAATCACTATATATTACTGTCTTAATTAGTGTCTCAAATGATTGTCTCTATAAAGACAATATAAAATACAATTATTGTCTTTATTATTATGTCAAGTTATTGTCTTTATAAAGACATTGAAATAGAATACAACTATTGTTGCCTTTTAATAGAAAATTTTATTGTGGTTTCTATAGAGATTATAAAGGGTATTAAAAATTTATTTTTATATTAAATGTGGTTTTAAAAATTCAGGCTCTCAAATAGTACACATTTATAACATTGATTAATTTGTATGATATTTAAAAACAAAACTTTAAGAAGGAAAAATAATGCACCATAATAATACTAGCATCACAATATTACTATAATTATTTTCAAGATTTTTATTTTAGAAAATGCTTCGATAGTTTCTCCATGGAAAAAATACATAGTCGTTATTAAATATTGTCATGCTACATATGAAGAAACTAGAATTTATAAATAGAGTTTCTTAGCAATGCTTTTCATCTCTTTATTGTTCAAAAAATTGTCGTTCGGAAGCACATCATACTCTTGATGTTTCTTCTGCAACTTACAAGATACAAGATGTCTATAAGAGAATAAAATAATAAATCAAAGAATATATTTAATGTAAACCTTGGTAAAATGAATGACATATTATAGTTTATATACATTTTCTAACTCATTAAAATGAAGCCAAACCACCATCCTCATAAATATCTTTAGTCAAATTCTAACAAATTTCTCAAAATTACAAGTTTAAGGCATACTATATAGTTCTTGAATCCAATGCTATGGAGAGATGATAAAGTTCGAAAGAAAGAGTAATAAAAGGATTGAAATCTACCTATCATTGAAACTTATTATAAATCATTGCTATTAATCATTTTCCTTTTTGTCCTCTTTCTATGAGGCACTACTCTAATTGTTGATGTGACATGCTCATTATCCCTTTCTCTACTTTGTTGGAATTGAATGATGGTAACTTGTTGAGGTTCAAGAATAGAAATTGATTCATTGTGTGCAGTAAACATTTCATCATGTACATCTAGAATCTCATCATTCTCACTCATATATCCTTCTCCCAATGAATTTGGTTGCTTGTACTTCCACAAACAATCAAGGTTAACTTATTATTTTAACGTACTATCTTCCATCAACTTATCACATAATTCACCAAATATTCTAAATAACATACATCAGATGTATACCCACTGGTCAATTGATCTCCCCTCAATCTAGCATATGTTTTTGGAAGCCTTGAGAACCATGTAATAAAGCATATTTCAAATCCTTTGAAGCTTCTTTTCAAATTGATGAACCTACATGCAAAAAAAATAATAAAAATCATATTCTATAATTACTCATAATACAACTTACTCATGCTTTTTCAAGTTCTTTTGAAATAGAAGATAAAATAAATGAAAGAAAAACACTTCCAAGTTACCACGAATTCTATTGTACCCACCAGATCGTAATTTGTGGGATCCCATACTTGACCCCATAGCTTTGGTAGCTTTTGATATCATGAAGGAGTCTTTTACCTTCTTCTCATGTAGATGGCATGTAATTTGGATTGTTATAAAGAGACTTTCTTTTAAACATGGCATTCTTTATAAGTTCATCCCATGTTGTTTGATGTGTGATCCAATATGGGCGTGGATATCTTAATTTTTTTATATTGGACCTTATGTTATTTTTTTTGTAGTGAATGTATTTTCGAGCAATATCAAAAATAATTTCCTTATTAAAGCTAGTATTCTCAAAGGCTGATATTAATTTCCTTATTAAAACTAGTATTCTCAAAGGTTATTATGAGGTCATTACCAAGTTCATCTTTTTTAACTTGGAGTTGTTTTCTCTAATCCACCTAGATTGTATTACCAAATAAATGCTCTGCACCGCTGAAGATAAAATGGTAGAATATTAACCCATTTTCATCCTTAAGACATTTCCTTCGGATGTTAGCAAGATTGTGACTTTTTTTAATCCCTTTGTTGTCACCGAGGAAGATTGTGACTTCTTTTAATCCACTTTTTATTCAACAACAATGAATTTTTAACATTAACTACAACCTAAATTCTGATTCTAATTCTTTGTAACAATCCCTAGAACAATTATGTTACAGTCAAAAGACCAATTAGCAAAATCTATTTAAACATTGGGAAATCTTTAGCCATAGAAACACCAAGAGAAATTATTAACAAGATAAAGAACATGTACTTGAATTATTGAAGATAAAGAGTGATTTTTATCTAATATGTTTGAAATCTTGGAATGGAACGAGGTTAATACAACAAACAAACATACTGTTTAGGCATATTTAAGGTTTAGCCAAGAAAATGACCATACTTTCACCCAGTTATTTGCAAAGGCTATTCAAAGATCAAGGGAAAATTTATGAAGATAAATTATGAGGAAAATAAAGCAACGTCGCCTAGATTTTGTTTCAGGTTTATCAAGACTGTGCTCTTCACTGTCTGTACACTTTCAAGAAAAAGCAACTAGAGAATTGATCACGCTTAAATATTGAGTTGTTAGCAAAAGATATTTAAGCAATAGTAAAAGTTTACAAAGACAACGTTAATTTTTTTATGGCTCCATGCTTTTTTTATTATTTAATTAGGATTGCCAAATTTTAAGAATTAATTATTTACAATTATAGTAGGCATAACAAGGTTGAAAGAAATCCCTAATAAGGTTGAAAAAAAGTGTTTATTTGGATTATGGTTTGACATCTATTGGTTGTTGGAGTTTGCATCTCTTACTCTCTCTTGCATTTTGTTTAATTTTTTTCTTATTTCTTTTGTTTAGCTTTATTTTCACTAGTTGTAAAATCACTTGGAACAATCGACCAACCACTCAAGAGGAGCACCTAATATTGAGGCCTTGTTGCATATTACAAGGCCTTTCCCCTAACCATGTGGGAAGAAATCACTCTCGCATAATATTTTCCACAACAATATTTATGGCAACTCCACTTTGTTTTAGTTCATTTCTCTTTCATTAGGTTGTTATTTTTAAGTGACTAATTCTTGGTGTTTTATTATTTGTAAGTGAAGAGGATTATCCTTTCATCCCAGGGATTCACCCCTCAAGAGCCCATTTTAGCCATTTTATCAGACATATGGCTCCCGACATCTAGGTCATGATGACAATGTGCATATCCCTTTGATAGTCGTGCAAACTAAGCATATAAAAAGACCATCACTCGTGCATTTTTCTACCTCATGGAAACACAACCCTTTTTACACTGTAATAGTGCAACAACACTCTAGTTAGTCTTTTTGTCACGCTGTAGCACATCTGTTAATTATTTTCACACGTTGTTGTATTTATTTTCTTTTTACCTATTTTCAGCAACTTTTCAGCCCCATTACTTCTAACAAATGGACTAGGACTAAGTTAACTTTTAATAGTCACTTGTTTTTATAGTAATTACCCAACCTAGACTAAGAATAGGAAGTAAATGGGTCATCCCTTGAAATCAAGTTAGGTAACCACCCTTGGGTTTTCAACGGGCCTCATTGGTGTCACTAGTAATCAAGAGATATCATGCTTCTTTACTTTACTTAAACATCCTTAGTTCCAGTAGTGTAAAATCCACTTTTTGCACACAAGCAAGGACCTAAATACTCTCCTATCTAAAATTATGCTCTTCACCTTGCAATTTATATGATCTTAGTGAATAAAAAATGTGAGTGAAGTGTTAAATACCTCCATAACACACTTAACATTTTGTTTCCTTTGCAAGCATCATTAGCATCTTTAGAGCTCAAGTTACAAACTCCATTTTATTTTGTTTTGAGCACTTTAGTTAATTGCAACAATACAATTTTCTTACATGACATGTGATTACCCACTTGTACACATTAAGGGACCCAAATATTCTTTCAATATGAGTATGCTCTTCACCTCACATTCCATATGATCTTGGTGAATCAGTATGGAAGGGAATTGTGAAATACCTTCCCTTACAAACCTTAATTCAATCAAAACCCATAAAATCAACCATTTTAAATGATAACCAACTAAAATAATCCACAAGAGGTCACAAAACAACACTTTAGTTTGGATGGATTAAGTGGGATATGCATCCAAGCAATGCCCACCAATATAGATTCATTAGGCATTATTTGAAGCATAGCATTGTTGCTTTTTAAGGTGCTATCAAATCATGTTATAAGCCAGTTGTTGGGGCCTGGAAATTCATAGGCAACAACAACAAGGGATTCTCCCCAGTCAATGTTCCCAACTATCCCGTGACTGTTTGATATAGGGAATCCGTCCGGTTTGCGGTCCGGCTACCATAGGTCAAAGTAACAAAAACAAAGGTTTTACCGGTTGTGGCCCAGTCCACCATGTATTTTTTGTATTTTTGATTTTAAGTATGATGTGCACATGCCTAATTAACCATGCAGGGTGATTAGGATGCAAGGGGCAGTCACAACGTGATGTGCAGGTTCTCACCTCTCGTCTTAGCACTCACAAGCATCTCAATCACATACGCAGTAATGAAATAAATCTAACTATCTACCTATCTATCCCCGAGGAGCAAATTGTAATGTAATTATGAGTAATGTGTATCGTGCATGTATTATAAGAGAAATTACAGGTAGCTGATGTTTCTATCTACAACACATGAACGATTAAATATATTTTAACAATCAGATAGCCAATTGTTTTATGAACAACATACATTACTCATGGTGGTAATTCCACAAAATAAACCAGAAATCATTTAAACAAGAACATAGGTTNGGAACGATCTCACGGTTAATGGATAAAAGATGAAAAAACAAAATAGTTCATCTTTCCGCCATCCACAACATAACATTTGAAAGTGCCACCAATCTTTCTCCAACAGCGAAACAATTACTCTTTATTGCAAAAAAAAAGTAGTTCTTCTTACAATATCGCTTTTCATGTCTAACTCGGAAAAAGCCCCCATTTTCCCTCTAAGTCTTCTATATTTATACAAAAAGGGAGAGAATGTTGGGCTGCCCAAAAGTAACCCTTGGGCTTCCCAACTTTTCATTTCCCAACATTTTACTTTTCCTCAAAGATTTACAAAATCGTTACAAATTACAAAACGTGACCAATCCTTTACGAGGAGGGTCCCACTTGGGCATCTAGAAATTTCTTCCATGCCGATGCTTCAAAGGAGATGCCTTCAAAGGCATAAGGTTCCAGAAACTGAATGTTGATCTCAAAATTCGCAACCTGATTCTTTATAGCCTCAATCCTGGCTGTGCTCAACCGAAGCTGATATTCCAGAAGCTGCACACTGATGGCTGAATGATCTACTTCACTCCTCAAGATCTGATCATCCAGTGCTTTGATATGCTGTACTTTCGCTTCCTCCTCCTGATATCTCTTCTGTAGCATCTCCACAAATGCGTTGTGGTCCAGGAAAACCTCAAGCCTCTGCTCGGCCTCTACTTGGCACCGGTTGTAGGTAATACGGAGCCTTCTAAAAAACTCTGTGCATGCTCCTTTCATCTTTTTAACGACTTTCTTGAAATCCTCTGCGGTATTTATAGCAAATTCCAATAAGTCATAATCCCGCTTGAGGGCCTGTTGATCCTTTGTTGGCAGCTCTGCTGGAGTTTCTTCATTGTTTTCAAGCCTTGCCATTCTTGCAGTCAGGACTTCAAGGACGTCCTGAGATCTATCAACAAAATAAGATGAGGTCTCCAGGATTTCCTCCAATTTGTTATCTATCTACAGCACTTTGTACCTCTCTCCTTCTATAGCAGTTTGTAGCTGCAGCATCTTAGCCTTCTGGGCCAAGACATGCTCTTTGAACGGTTGGAGGTTAACCTGCTGCTCCCTTGCTTTCTCCAGATCAGTTATTAGGGAAGAAATATGCTCTTGATGTTTCTTTTCCTGTTCTTCGGTGTGCATCTCACTTACCTCCAAGATGATCTTTTGCTGCTCTTCTAGCTCTTCTACCTTTCCCAGCAGTCGTTCCTTCTCCATCTTTAGCTCTTGATATTCTTTCTGCACTTTCTCCAGGCAATCCTGCGTAGTTTCCCTAACTTGTCTCTCCACTTAGAGGAGCTGCAATTCATTCTTTGAGGCTCTCATCTCTTCTTTCATGTCCTCATACTTTCTTTTCAGCCTATTGCTTTCTTCTCTTTCTTTTCTCAAGGTGCCTTTCAATTGAGCAAAGGACTTCTTGGAGAGCTCCAAGTCTGTCATGATCTTGTCCACATTATCCTCCGAAGCTTGGATTAATGCAGCTCCTGCTTTGATGGTGAATCTTGGGTCTTGGTCTGTTCCCAACACAATGGGCATATTCGTTATCATTTTACCAATGTTGGCATATATGGATTCTTCTTCCAAGCCCATATCAGGAAATTCTCTGCGTGTGATCAGACTATAAATCTCACCCCACTGGTATTCAGGTTCGACACCAGATATACACTTAGTGTCTTCGTATATGTATTATGTTTTGGTGACAACTTCCACTTCTGGCTCCTCCTCGACCACAGGGGCCTTCTTCTTTTGCCTCTTTGACATTGTGGACTCTCCCTGCCATAAAATTGTAACATTAAGCCATTTTCGGCTGAGTGACAAACTTGGAGACAACAATGTGCAGTGTGTCATTTCTTCTATGTTTAACATGATGAAATTAGCTAACTGAGACAATTACGTGCAAAGATAACACTACTGTATGATACCAAACAATTTTATCAACAAAAGTCGAGGCGAAAATAAATCTACATTAACATGACACAAACTTCGGCTCTCTGTAGGTGCCATGGTCATCGCACTGTGTGGGAAGGGCAAGGGGAAAACTATGCAAGCATTTCCAACGGAGTTAGCTTTATCAAAACTACACGTGCAGTCTATGGTCAACAAAACTGTATGTGGTGAAATATCCCCTCCACCGGCCTGGGTTCAAAACCGACGGTGCACAGAACTGGCGTGGCAAGAAACGACTACTATTTGAGGATGCGGGTAGTATGAAAACCAAAAAAAAAGGGAAAACCATGTCAGATGCTACAAGAAGGCCAAGAAAACCTTCCCCCACCAAATATCATCACACAGGGCAGCTTGGTGCAGACGGCGTAACGGCCGTCTGCACCAAGCCCTCATTCACTAAGCGCAGGGTCACAGACAAAAGGCCGCAGGAAAAATACTACTCTATGGGTCGGAATGCCCCCCCATGGAAAACTATGCTACAAAATCTACAATATATAGGAGCATAACTAACAGGCCAAGGGAAATGACTGCACCAAAAAACCTAACCATGGAGAAAAACTACCAAATGCTCAAACAGAACAGGGTAAAGCAGTAGAAGCCTACCTGCAACTGCTGCGTAATCGATGGGAAGAACGCGGTCAAGCTTCCACCGATGTGCCACCTGTATGTGGGTACACCGACAGCGGGGTCCGAACGAGCTTGAGCGGAAGACAGCGCGTGATAACGACAGAGCACTACAGTTGAAAAAAAACAATACAATAATCCAACGTGCCATGACCGTATATATATGGTCAATATGCATGGAGGGTAAAAAATCGGACAGCAGAGAGCTTTGGATCGGAGGTCAAAAGTATATTTATTTCCACAACGGTGGATGGCCAAATCGCTGAGCCATTCATGGAGACATACGTAGAGGAACCTCGAAAGACTAATCGTCGGGACAATAGTGGAAACGGGAGCTACGACGGTGGAGCCGCGAAGGAAAAATCAATCCGCAACGTCGGTTGTCCAAATCGCTAAGCCATCCGCAGAGATATAACGCATTGGAGAAAATAACGGAAAAGGGAGCCGCAACGGTGGATATGCAAAGGATACACCAAGCCGCAATGCAAGGTTTGAATCGAAAGCAAAAACAATAAAATATCGAAAAGGTTAGCGCTTCAGCAGCCACAACGGCGGAGTCACAAAGGGTGCGGCCTTCCACAACGGCGGGTATCAAATGACTTAGACGATCGGACAGAAAAAGCTTTCTGCAGCTGCAACAGTGGAAGCCCACAGCTCAAGGATCGATGAAAATAACAACACGGGGTCCGAACTTCAAACAATAATCAGGAGAGCTAGCACTTTGTCGTCCGCAACTGCAGAGGAATAAGTAATAAAAGTTCTGATGCAAAACCAAAAAGAAGCCGATGTGAAAACCAACATATCGAAAAGAAAATCGAAGTCAAGACTTGTTATTTCTCCGCAACGACGGGAGCACCAACCAAATAAAATTCCGATTCGAACATGCTGAAAACCCATTAAAAAGCAATGATAAAGTTTGAATCAATAGTGGGTTATTTCAAGCGTTAGAGGAAGAATCAAAACAATTGGTAGATCAATCCCAGCATTAGAAAATCATTCTAAAAAAATCATTAGATCAAATCAAAGAAGAAAATCAAACTAATCCAAACAAAAGGAGGGTCCCAATTTTTTTTGGAATTTTGGGAAAATGTTGCAGCTGCAACAATTGGTGACTACCTGGTGAACCCAAAATTTCTGACTTAATTTCTTCCCAGTGCGAGACTATCTAAATAAAAGTTGAAATCTTCTAGCTATTTGTATTCCTGAGCTAGCCAAATTATGCATTTGAATCATTAAGAAGCAGTTCATTCATTGGGAAATGGTAACATCAGAAATATTTGCAAGTCTGAATAACTCTTTTGAGGCCTAATAAATGAGGCTTATTTTACCCGTCCTTTGGTAAGTTATATCTTGGACACCACAATAGTGTAACATATAGTAAACAACACTATCCGTTTGTTCCTCATTCCCATGCCAATTGCACTTTTGTGCCTTTTGAACTTTATTTCTTGTGAGTCCTCCATTTGCCTTTCTTTCTGAATTTTATTCAGGCTCCTCTATCCATAGTGTCCTTTTGTGTGAGAGAAGAATTGGCTTTTCATCTCATGGACGGAGAGGAACTTTTGGCAATTTTAGATTCATGCTTTCGATATTTTTGCTTTGATGTGTATTGTTTCTTTCAGGAGTTTTGACTCTTGATAGCTTTTTAGCTTTTCTGAAATCATGGCATGGGATCATTTATATATGATATACTACTTACCTTGCTTCCTTTCCGTGGGTCCTTTGCTATCACTCCCTTGGACAATTTTTAGATGTGAAATGGATGGAGCCTCGAAATAGTATTCCAGACTTGTTACTTCTGAGTTATTTATAGGGGTTAAGTAGAACTTTAATGAATGCATGGCCAATTAGGAACACTGCTACTAGAAGACATTCTATAGTTTAAAAGCACAATCTTTTGCTCAGGATTTCAGTTAATTAAGAACCTTGATGTTTCCATTGCAACCAAAATTTTGCCTCTTTATTCAAAACCCAAAAGAACTACTAACAAAGCAGTAAAAATAAAGAAAGTATCATCAAATCAAATAATCAAAAAGAAAACAACATCAAAGCATTAAATAAAAACAACATTATTTATGTACAAGGCAAAAAGAAAAGAAAAGAAAATGTGTGCCCGCCCTTAAAAATCTTCAATCAAACGAGTTAGAGGGCTAGGCTGTGGTGAAGGTCAAAAATCTATCCATGGTCTAAGTGTACCATTTTTGAAATTGACACCATATCTACTAGTATACATTCATCTTTATCAGCCTGAGGGAGTTGAAGGAGCTCAGATTGATTGTTAATCTTATAACTGGCCTTTCTTTCTATATGATGTCTTAGCTTAAGCTTAATTAGATAATTTCCCAGGATAGAGTTACCAGGTTCACTACTTTCATCTAGCTTAGTGACAGTGTGCTTCATGTAGGGTTCTCTCAAAATTTTAATCTGATTAGGGGTACCCTTAAGAGGCAACCATAAATGAGACCAGTTTGAAGCAAAATAACCTTTTAATCTAGCAAACCAATCTCGGTTGAGAATAAGCCCATATCCACCTAGTATGTCATCCACCATAATGTCAATAAATTGGCATATTTTGTTATTTGCAGAAAAACAAATGAGGACATTTTTCATTTCTCCCACTACTTTGACTCCTGTGCTATCTAATTGCATTACTTCCCAGGCTATGGATTATGGCTTTCCATTAATATTTTTGCAAACCTCCAGTGGCATAACATTCACAGCTGATCCAGAATCTACCAAGCAATTACGCACATTATGATTCAGCATTTCTAGGGTCAAAAGAAAAGGTGGGGTTTCAGCTTTTTCTTCCCAACTTGGTTCTATGTCTTCTTCTCCTGGTTGGTTTTGAGTGGGTATATCCTCTTTACACTCCTCAATTTCTTCATTGTTTCCTTGATCAACACCTGCCTATTCTTCCACAAGTTCGACAGGCTCACTGATTGGCTCGGTTTCCTGGTTGACAATGGTGACTTTAGGTGTTTTATCTTTAATATTTACATCGACATGTCTCTTGACATTCTCCTACAATTTTTTAATCTTCGAAATTATTGCATTGTCTCTAATTGTTAGGTCCGTATCTTTTGTTGCTGTTGGTGTGCATTCAAATTTAAAATAATTCTCTTCTGTGTTGAAAAGCGAGCTACCATTCCATAAGAACATGGTATCATCATCTTGTTTCTCCATGGTCTGGTTTTTTCCTTCTTCCTTACCACTATCTTTAGTCAATTTAGAATCCAACAACCTATTCATCACCAATGTCATCGTATTTAACCATTGAGGACATTTCTTTTCAGAATGAGGTTGTTGATGAAAAGTGCAGAAATTGTCCCCCCCCACCTCTGTTATGTTTATTGATGGTAAATTTGGTGGAGGTATTTTCCATTGGTTGCTATCCTCTCTTTTTGGGTAGTGGGGTTTGTAAGTTTTCTGAGCTTCCCTCTCTTTCTCCAGATCTATTATTCTGTTGGATAGATTCTGCATCATTTTCAGCATTCCCTGATAATCATGTGATTGTTCAGCTTGAGGTTTAGACAGCAATAAGGCTCTTCTCTCGATAGTCTTTTCTCTCAGTTGCTCAGGATAGTCTTCTATACTTTCCTTTTCAGCCTCTACCCTTTCTGCTTCTTCATAAGTCTCTACGAACGTAGGCTTGGATTTCATTTTGGCAAACATGGCTAGTTCAGGTCCTAGGGAAGAGGTGAAATGCTCAATTAATACTTTGTCTGAGGGTCTATCAGTTTCAGAAAAGTTCTTTAAGTATGATGAAAACCTTTGAGTAAAATGATGCACCTTCTCATTCTTCTCTTTTCTTAACAAACCGAGACCTTTCACCAGTGAGGCATGTGTCTTTTGTGCTGAGTACTTACTTCTGAAAATCCTTTCGAAGGTGTCCCAATCAGGAATAGAGTTTGCAGGAAAACTGAAATACCAGGATGCTGCTGCTCCTTTAAGGGTGTGAGGGAACAATCTACAGACAACATCCTCATACTCCCTAGCCCTTAACCCTTCTACTTCTAAATAGAAACTTTGCAAGTGGTCATCTACATCAGTATTTTCATCAGGATCAAACTTAGGCAGCAACTTATCAAAGGCTTGAGGTAGGTTATGCAAGGGAGGTGTGATGTTAAAAGGTGACCTAGCTCTCCAAGCCGTTAGTGGGTTGGGTTGATTCACATTTATACCAGCCATGAGCAAAGGTGAATGACCAGTAGTCTAAGTAAGAAACATAGTAAGATGAAACTGGGCTTTCTTGCTTCAAAGGTAGAACCAAAACTTGTATGTACTTGGGTTAGGTCGAAAGATTAAAAATATTTGCTGGTGAGGTAATCTTGGGAAAATAAGTTTCCATGGCCAGCCATGCACTGGCGGCCCTCCTTCTAGCACTAGAACTGTTGGGGCCTGGAAATTTGCAGGAAACAACAGCAAGGGATTCTCCCCAGTCAACATTCCCACTAGCCCGTGACTGTTTGGTATAGGGAATCTGTCCGGTTTGCGGTCCAGCTACCATAGGTCAAAGTAACAAAAACAAAGGTTTTACCGATTGCGACCCGGTCCACCGTGTATTTTTTGTATTTTTTTATTTTAATTATGATGTGCACATGCCTAATTAACCATGCAGGGTGATTAGGATGCAAGGGGAAGTCACAAGGTGATGCGCAGGTTCTTACCTCTCATCTTAGCACTCACAAGCATCTCAATCACATATGCAGTAATGAAATAAAGCTAAATATCTACCTATCTATTCCTGGGGAGAAAACTGTAACTTAATTATGAGTAATGTGTATTGTGCATGTATTATAAGAGAAATTACAGGTAGCTGATGTTTCTTTCTACAACACATGAATGATTAAAGATATTTCAACAATCAGATAGCCAATTGTTTTATGAACAACATACATTACTCATGGTGGTAATTCCACAAAATAAACCAGAAATCATTTAAACAAGAACATAGGTTCTAAGAGTTAGAACGATCTCATGGTTAATGGACAAAAGCTGAAAAAACAAAATAGTTCATCTTTCCACCATCCACAGCATAACATTTGAAAGTGCCACCAATCTTTCTCCAACAGGCAAACAATTACTCTTTATTGCAAAAAAAAAGTAGTTCTTCTTACAATATCGATTTTCATGTCTAACTGGGAAAAAGCCCCCATTTTCCCTCTAAGTATTCTATATTTATACAAAAAGGGCGAGACTGTTGGGCTACCCAAAGGTAACCCTTGGGCTTCCCAACTTTTCGTTTCCCAACATTTTACTTTTCCTCAAAGATTTACAAAATTCTTACAAATTACAAAACGTGACCAATCCTTTACGAGGAGGGTCCCACTTGGGCATCTAGAAATTTCTTCCATGCCGATGCTTCAGAGGCGATGCCTTCAAAGGCACAAGGTTCCAGAAACTGAAAGTTGATCTCAAACTTCGCAGCCTGATTCTTTATAGCCTCAATCCTGGCTGTGCTCAACTGAAGTTGATCTTCCAGAAGCTGCACACTGATGGCTGAATGATCTACTTCACTCCTCAAGATCTGATCATCCAGGGCTTTGATATGCTGTACTTTCGCTTCCTCCTCCTGATATCTCTTCTATAGCATCTCCACAAATGCGTTGTGGTCCAGGAAAACCTCAAGCCTCTGCTCCGCCTCTACTTGGCACCGGTTGTAGGTAATAAGGAGCCTTGTAAAAAATTCTGTGCATGATCCTTTCATCTTTTTAATGGCTTTCTTGAAATCCTCCGCAGTATTTATAGAAAATTCCAATAAGTCATAATCCCGCTTGAGGGCCTGTTGATCCTTTGCTGGAAGCTCTGCTGGAGTTTCTTCATTGTTTTCCAGCCTAGCCATTCTTGCAGTCAGGACTTCAAGGACGTCCTGAGATCTATCAACGAAATAAGAGGAGGTCTCCAGGATTTCCTCCAATCAGTTATCTATCTACAACACTTTGCACCTCTCTCCTTCTATTGCAGTTTGTAGCTGCAGCATCTTAGCCTTCTGGGCCAAGACATGCTCTTTGAACGGTTGGAGGTTAACCTCCTGCTCCCTTTATTTCTCCAGATCAGTTGTTAGGGAAGAAATCTGCTCTTGATGTTTCTTTTCCTGTTCTTGGGTGTGCATCTCACTGGCCTCCAAGATGATCTTTTGCTGCTCTTCTAGCTCTTCTACTTTTCCTAGCAGCCGTTCCTTCTCCATCTTTAGCTCTTGATATTCTTTCTGCACTTTCTCCAGGCACTCCTGCGTAGTTTTCCTAACTTGTCTCTCCACTTGGAGGAGCTGCAGTTCATTCTTTGAGGCTCTCATCTCTTCTTTCATGTCCTCATACTTTCTTTTCAGCCTATTGCTTTCTTCTCTTTCTTTTCTCAAGGTTCCTTTCAATCGAGTAGAGGACTTCTTGGAGAGCTCCAAGTCTGTCATGATCTTGTCCACATTATCCTCCGAAGCTTGGATTAATGCAGCTCCTACTCTGATGTTGAATCTTGGGTCTCGGTCTGTTCCCAACACAATGGGCGTATCCGTTATCTTTTTACCAATGTTGGAATATATGGATTCTTCTTCCAAGCCCATATCAGGAACTTCTCTGCGCGTGATCAGACTGTAAATCTCCCCCCACTGGTATTCAGGTTCGACACCAGATATACACTTAGTGTCTTCGTATATGTATTATGTTTTGGTGACAACTTCCACTTCTGGCTCCTCCTCGACCAAAGGGGCCTTCTTCTTTTGCCTCTTTGACATTGTGGACTCTCCCTGCCATAAAATTGTAACATTAATCCATTTTCGGCTGAGTGACAAACTTGGAGACAACAATGTGCAGTGTGTCATTTCTTCTATGTTTAACATGATGAAATTAGCTAACTGAGACAACTACATGCAAAGCTAACACTGCTGTATGATACCAAACAATTTTATCAACAAAAGTCGAGGCGGAAATAAATCTACATTAACATGACACAAACTTCGGCTCTCTGCAGGTGCCATGGTCGTCGCTCTGCGCGGGAAGGGCAAGGGGAAAACTATGCAAGCATTTCCAACGGAGTTAGATCTATCAAAACTACCCATGCAGTCTATGGTCAACAAAACTGTATGCGGTGAAATATCCCCTCCACCAGCTTGGGTTCAAAACCGACGGTGCGCAGAATGGGCGTGGCAAGAAACGGCTGCTATTTGAGGATGTGGGTAGTATGAAAACCACAAAAAAAGGGAAAACCATGTCAGATGCTACAGGAAGTCCAAGAAAACCTTCCCCCACCAAATATCATCACATAGGGCAGCTTGGTGCAGACGGCGTAACGGCCGTCTGCACCAAGCCCTCATTCACTAAGCCCAGGGTCATAGACAAAAGGCCGTGGGAAAAATACTACTCTATGGGTCGAAATGCCCCCCGACGAGAAACTATGCTACAAAATATACAATATATAGGAGCATAACTAACAGGCCAAGGGAAATGGCTGCACCAAAAAACCTAACCATGGAGAAAAACTACCAAATGCTCAAACAGAACGGGGTAAAGCAGTAGAAGCCTACCTGCCACTGCTGCGTAATCGATGGGAAGAACGTGGTCAAGCTTCCACCGATGTGCCACCTGGATGCGGGTACACCGACAGCGGGGTCCGAACGAGCTCGAGTGGAAGATAGCGCGCGATAACGACAGAGCACTACAGTTGAAAAAAAACAATAGAATAATCCAACGTGCCCCGACCCTATATATATATGGTCAATATGCGTGGAGGGTAAAAAATCGGACGACAGGGAGCTTTGGATCGGAGGTCGAAAGTGTATTTCTTTCCGCAATGGCGGATGGCCAAATCGTTGAGCCATCCGCGAAGACATACGTAGCGGAACCTCAGAAGACTAATCATCGGGACAATAGTGGAAACGGGAGCCGCGAAGGAAAAATCAGTCCACAATGTCGGGTGTCCAAATCGCTAAGCCATCCACGGAGATATAACGCATCGGAGAAAATAACGGAAAAGGGAGCCGCAACGGTGAAGATGCAAAGGATGCACCAAGCCACAATGTAAGGTTTGAATCGGAAGCAGAAACAATAAAAGATCGGAAAGGTTAGCGCTTCAACAGCCGCAACGGCGGAGTCACAAAGGGTGTGGCCTTCCGCAATGGCAGGTATTAAATGACTTAGATGACCGGACAGAAAAAGCTTTCTGTAGCCACAATGGCGGAAGCCCACAGCTCAAGGATCGATGAAAATAACAACACGGGGTTCGAACTTCAAACAATAATCAGGAGAGCTAGCACTTTGCCATCCGCAACTACGGAGGAATAAGTAATAAAAGTTCGGATGCAAAACCAAAAAGCAGCCGATGTGAAACCAACGTATCGGAAAGAAAATCGAAGTCAAGACTTGTTATTTCTTCGCAACGGCGGGAGCACCAACCAAATAAAATTCCAATTCGAACATGCTGAAAACGCATTAAAAAGCAATGATAAAGTTTGAATCAACAGTGGGTTATTTCAAGCATTAGAGGAAGAATCAAAACAATTGGTAGATCAATCCCAGTATTAGAAAATCATTCTGAAAAAATCATTAGATCAAATCAAAGAAGAAAATCAAACTAATCCAAACAAAAGGAGGGTCCCAAAAATTTTTGGAATTTTCGGAAAATGTTGCAGCTGCAATACCAGTGTTTGAAAACAAATCCCAGATCAGAGTCTTTTGTGACCAAGGAGGTGAGAACCGAGGTATATCTTCCCTTCTCTCCCCTATGAGTCACTCTGCTCATTTTTGGGGGATGACACTATACTGTGCAGGTATTACCATTGATGCACACTTGACACAAGGTAACTTAGTGGCCTAATTCTAGGGCATTTCCAAGGAGCATTTGTGAGTGCAAGTGACTCATAAAGTTAGCCATTGTTGTTGGGAGGTGTTGCAAAGTCATTTTGATTGCAATATTAGCTCCATCACTAGTATAATTGGCTCTTTGTTACCTCCATTATTCGGCTATTGTGTGGATTCCATTATCACCAAAAAATGTGCTTTTGGGAGGTCAAATTACATTTCAGAGGAAGCATGTTAAGTCTTACAGGGAATTTACAATTGTTTTTCTTTCTAAATACAAGTTACTTAACTCATAATTGCAAAAGAACGTACATGATTTCTATTAGAGCATCATACCACCTAGTATCATGGTCACATACCACCTAGAACACACTTCATTTGTTTTACACTTATGTTATATCGTCCAAACCTTGGTTATGTTGGTCTAGCAAGGTATTTGGGGGTTTTTGACTCATTAATGCACCCAAGCACTCAGTTTTTGGTAAACCAAGAGCATGAGCACCCTCATTAATGAAATTTAATTCCTTGGGGTGATCCCACTCCTTAGAACATGGAACTGTTTTTACTAGAGGTGCCCATGCATTGTATTTGAGTATTTTTTGCTCTTTTGGACCATTAAATGTTTCCTAGAGCCACTCTCACTCACCCATGCACTCCATAACACCTATCCTACCCTCATTTATGTCCTAGAATGCTTTAACCACATTCACATTACTATTCATAACCTTTTGAAGTGGCTTGGGAGCTTATTGGTTAACCTAGGGGGGTTTGAGGTCCAATCTAAGCCTGCCACATGTATGCCAAAAATTTTCCTCCCAAGGATAATTATTTTCTCCCATTGTATAATAAACATGTTCCATACATATTTACAAGTTGGACAGTAATAGAAACTTCAGTTAATGACACTATTCCTATGTGTTATTTTTTCTCTTTTCACTGATTTTCTGCATAATTTGTGAAAATTTTGAGTTCTGAGGATTCCCTTAACTCCTAGATTTTTATTTGAATAATATTTTCACATGGTATCAGAGCTCTTTGGATCTGCAAGTTGAATTTAGAGAGTTTGAGTTGCAATCTAGGGCCTCCTCTAGAAAAAATCGAGTGTTGCATTACAGATAGTTCTAGTATCTTTCTCACTCAGTGCATAAGAAGAAATAGAGAAGAGTAATGTATTTATTACCCCATTCAATTATTTTTAATGTAATTCCAAATTTTTTATCTATCTTAGGTCGAAATACCTCTATAGAGTAACCATGGGGATTGAGACCGAGCCTAACTCTGTTGTGGAAAAAATGAAGTACTTTAATAGATTGGATGAAGCATTCAGGATGATTTGTCTCAGTATTTTGAGGGATATTATCTTCTATGTAGACAGTCTTACTAAACCCAATGAATTCTTGCTCAAACCCGAGTCACTATTTGGGAAGACTAATGAGATGAGAGGACACCAACTTGAAAAATAGTTGATCTCACTGAGCCTAACTCACTTTGAGACGATTAAGGACTTCTTCACAAAGTTCAAATATTTAGTACTTCAATTGAAACAATGTGGCATCTAGAATAAATAATATCAATTGATCTTGTCTATCTTTTCAAATCTAGGGCATAAGTATTTTTTGTTTGTATCGACATTCCATTCAGGAAAGATGACAATTCAAAATTGGAGAATGCCTCCCTTAGCAGAATTCATGGAGTCTTTGACTCGGGAATAAGACAAGTTGGTTCAAATGGGTACCGTCAAATCCACCAAGGATCAATACCTTGTTCTAGGTGTTTTGAATCAAGACAAAGGCAAGAATAAATCCAAGGATTCGAACAAGAAAAGAGTGAAGGAGAAGTGCATTCAGATGTAGAAAGCTCAAGTTCAATTGATGATAATTTGAAATCCAAGAGGATGAAGAGTAAGAGAGATAAGACCAAATGTGGTTATTATAGAGGTTCCCATCATGAAAAATATTGTTTTAGAAATAATTTAGAAATCATGACCAAGCTTCTTGAAGACAACAATAATGATGTTCCATATTTTGTAAGAAGAGAAGAAGGCAATCTCTCCTTGGAACAAGAAGATGGTAAGCGCTTGTATTCTTTAGGTGCTAGGGTCAAAACTCATTATAATATCTCTATTTCAGTTATATTTGTTTCTTATTTACTCTCTAAAATATCAGATTATGAAAGCTCCTTCCCTTCCTTGGAAGAAACCCCAAACATTTCACCAAGGTTTCCTCCAAACACTAGTCGTTTTTCACTAGTTTCCGACTTGTCTTCTGAAATCTCTTTCCCACTCTGTTCAAATCATTCCTATTTTTATTCTGAAGGTGACATACATGTTTATATTCAATTCATGACAACATTAAACTCATTTCCTTAACCATTTGATTCCCAAAAGATGCTACAACCCCAAAGTTTGCTAGTTGGAAAATCTCAAAATTGCATTGTTTCCAATACTATGTCACTTGTGTATGTTTATGTCTTGCATATAATTCATTGGTTTGAAATCCCTATCATTTTCCTTCATGGTACTATTGTTCCACATTTATAGACCTAATCTTACCACCTATGGTTCAAATTTCAAATCTCCATACCATCCAAGTTCACTCAACTGTCAGTGTGATCTAATTACCAACTCATTTCCAACTATGGACCCATTTGCTCATGGAGACACTATATATCTGATATTTTCTATGCTATATTAATTTTCGTTTGATATTTAAAAGCCTCATGAGACTTGTTACAGAGTTATGAAGATTCTTCATTAAATTGGGAAGAAGATTCATGGTTTAATTCTTGGTATGGCAGCTACACAAGAAGATGATTTTGTTGAGTCTTTTTATGCTCTTTGGGAAGGAGTTTGCAGAGATATATTTTCCATTATTGAGTACGCTTCCATATCAGAGTATGTTTGCAGAAAAAATAATTCTTATGATGATCCTCCATCATCAAATGATGACCTTCAAGGGGCCTCTCCACATGTTCTTTGTCTACAACACATCGATGCATTGATGCATGATCTTAGCATCCACAACATCTTCACCAATTCCATCATGAAGAAGTTGTTATTTTATCTAATTCAAGTGAAGAAGAAGACCCATTGAAGACATTTTGATCATCTATGTGTCATGTTCATTCTTGAGGGAGGATTTTCCCCATTAGGTTTTCCCTCTTTCCTCATTTTTACATGGACAAATAAATTTTTGTAAGAGGTGAATTGAGCCTTAGTTGCCAAGGCCTCAATTTTTGTTGTGGTTACACTAAGTCAAGCTTAATGAAGGGTGTTATAGCATCATACCACCTAGTACCATGGTCACATACCACCTAGGACACACTTCATTTATTTTATGCTTATGTTATTTGGTACAAACCTTGGTTATGTTGGTCTAGCAAGGTATTTGGGGGTTTTGGACTCATTAATGCACCCAAGTACCCATGTTTTGGTCAACCGAGAGCATGAGTTCCCTCATTAATGAAATTTCAGTCCTTGGGGTGTTGCCACTCCTTAAATAGGGAACTAGTTTGACCAAAGGTTCCCATGCATTGTATTTGAGTGTTTTTGGCTCTTTTGGACCATTAATTGATGCATATAACCACTCCCACTCACCCATGCACTCTAGTATTCCTATCCTACCCTTTTTTATGTCCTATCATGCTTCACCCACATTCACATGGTCATTCATGTCCGTTTGAGGTGGTTTGGGAGCTTATTGGTCAACCTAGGGTGGTTTGAGATCCAATATAACACTGCTACATGTATGCCACCAATTTTCCTCATAAGGATAAAAATTTCCCACCATTGTATTATAAACATGCTGCAGACATATTTACAATTTGGATGGTAATATAAACTTCAATTACTGGCATTATTCCTATGTGTTAATTTTGCTCTTCTCACTATTTTTCTGCATAATTTGTGAAATTCTTGAGTTGTGATGATTCTCGTATCTTCTCGATCTTCTTGTGAATCATTTTTTCACAAGGAAACCTTTTAAATAATCCCTCTTTGCACATATCACTCACTTATTGCACCATTTTTGATATGTTGTGGTTGGCATATTTTTGCATTTGTCCATTTGTGTTTATGCACCAACCATCACTGTCACTTTGATACTAGTATTCCACCATAGAGGAAAATAAAATGGCTTAAGGATGTCTCATAGACTGCAAGGCCTCTCCCCTCTCTTGAGGGGTGTTTTCCCATTTTCTCTGCATGGTACACGAGGGATATCACCTAATTAAAGCCACTCCCATACCATATTGATTGGATCCTCTAGGTGAGGACATACCTCACTTGACTCGTTCTCTCCCCTTGGAGATAGTTTGGACCCTTTCACCTCCCTTTCTTATGGAAGAGGATCACCTAATTTGTTTAATCCCCTAAGAGGGGATACCTCACCTTCTTCCCCCCCCTTCAGGAGGAGGCCCCACTACATCTTCATCTTTTCATAGAAGACAAATATCATTGACACATATTCCAAGTTCTCCCCCTTCCAAAAACAACACACATAATAGAATGATGGGCCTTAACCCAAACCTACCAGTCATGGAAAGTTTAAATATCCCTGATTTAGCCAAATTGGTTAATAATCCCATCACTCATGATGCAACTTGGCCTTATATGCTCGAAAATATCCCATCAGACATCCCTAAGTTCAAAGGAAAATAGGGAAATGATCCTACCAACCATATCTTGTCATTCCATCTATGGTGTTCCTCAAACAACATAGTGGTATGTTTGGTACAACTCTGTCTTCCAAAGAACCCTCACCGGTACAACTGCAAAGTGGTACATGAACCTTGGTAGGGAATGTTATACCACATTTGACACCATTTCCACCACATTTCTTTCCTACTATCAGTTACCAATATGACATAACCCAGGCCTCAATATTTATCACATAATTTTGACAAATCATTGCGACACACATCACATACCACATCCATGAATGGCATCATCGCCACACTTTGTGCAAAATCAACATTCAACCTCCTGTCCTTTTGTATTGGTTCCTCAAATATCTCCAACCATCTATTGCAAAGGATGTGGCTACCTCAATTCCTCAAAATGAAAAATAAGTGATTCTCAAATCTCTATACTTTGAACTCATTTATTCCCAATCAGGGTATTTGTACACCATACTATGAGATACCCCTCTACATCAATCATTAGATCCTCCTATTGCAAGGATTCCATGTCATTTTGTGAATGGGCCTATTGGGTCAATTTCCTTGTAATGCCCCGGTTTTGACCCCGTTACATTAAATGTACATGATGTATATATTGTAATGATCATGGTGCGGAGCTAAAGGCCAAAGCCCCACCATTGATCGGTAATGCTATGTTTTGGATTTAAATTTGTCACCGATGGTATATAGGGGCATCCGGCATATATTATGTTGGCCATCATGTAAATACGCATCATAATTAATTAATGGGCACAACCAGCTACGGTCGCGGCAACTAAAACGAATGGGGCATGATTTTCTAAGGATAAGGGGGGTGAAATATTTAACCTATGGGCCAATGGGGAAAAGCCAAATGTCTATGAGAGGACCCATCAAAATGTCAACTACCTTTCTTGTCTTTTTTCCCCAATCATTTATTTCTGCCAGAATGTGGTTGAGTTAGTTATTGCATGGAATGGGAAGAGTATGGGCAACCAAATTCGAATTGGGCAGAGACCCATTTTTGAAAAACGTGTTCTGAATTCCTTGGCAAGGAAAAATGCCCAAAAACATATGCCATTCTGCTATGCATTCACGTTTTTCAGTTTCCTCACGTTTTGGGAGCAGCTGGAGTTTTTCCTGTGTTTTTCCTTCCACGTTTTTGGCTGTTGGCTTCATTTTTTCCCATGGATGGGAGGTCGTTTTTGTAGTGCTAGGGATTGGGTTGTCTTCCTCACGTTTTTGGAGCTGCTGGTGCATTTTTCCATTCACGTTTTTGTGATTTCATGTGTTTTTACCATGGCTGTGAAGGGCCATTCCCGTTTTTGACTATCTCAGCGACTATTGGCCTCACGCACCGGCTATTTGGGACATTTTTCCCCTGCTGTGAGTTGTGCTCACTGATAAGCTTCAGGACTGTGTGTTTTTCCCCCACGTTGTGAGCCGTTTTTGCTGTTACGTATGGGGCTGTGTAATTCGTTTTTACTGTTCAAGCTGTGTTAGCTAAATTGATTGCCTGAGTGCAATGGTTGGTCTTTGGACTGTGTGAGGAGTAAGGATTTTGGCTTGGTTGCTTGATAAACCTGGTGTTAGAAACCACACAGGCAGAACTAGAGGGATGACCTTCTTCTCCATCACCCTTGAATAGCACTGGAAGGGAATGCAGGGCCTGAGGGACTGTGTAGCAGAGAAGGGACTGATTCCTTGTGTTGGGTGTGGATGGGTGTCTTAGAGGTCAGGCTAGTTCCGGTGTGGGTACTCTTGGCTCTGTTATGAGCTCACCAGCTTAGCAAATTGCATTCATCAGCTCCTTAATGGCCTGATAAACCCAACTTGGTTGGCTTGGCTATGTGTTTTTGTGTATCCTGGCTATATGTAAGCCTGCTAGTTCCCTTATTCCTTGGAGAATCATGCCCAGCTCGGGGGTGGCAGCGTTGCTGATAGTTTGAGGAGCACGCTGGCCTATGGTTGGGTGGAACGTTGTAGCGACGTAGCTGGTTGCGGAGCAAAGCTTTCATAAGATAAGTAATCTTGTGTATTTTACCTCTGCAATTCTATATTTACTGTTAATTAAAATGAAATGAGCATGTTGTATGAATGCTGTAGAAATGATGATGTTTCTGCTGTGTATGATGTTTAAATTGCATCTGTGAATGATAAACAATTGTATATGTGCATGTTTTTGCTTCAATGCATTCTACTTCAGCATTATGTTTTTACCATTTTAATTCCTGTACATGTTCATGAGGATTTTAGTCTACATGGTTAATTCCATGGATCGCATCCTCCTTGCCAGTCGGAGGCACGGGGACGTGACATTCCTCCCATGCTAAGGTTCCCCTGCAACCAACTCTTGCACCACCCTCCATGGTGGCATAATTATGTTGGCTCCCCATACTACTGATCCAAATCCCTCATTTGGATAGACCCAATATTGACATTACAACCCTACCTAACCTAGGTCAAGCCAAGTACCAACAGTTTCTAAACCACAAGTGGAACCACTTGCACCTATATCCACATCATATACATTGCAACTAACCTATATGAACCCATCACCAAGGTATAACCCTTACTACCCATACCCATGTCCCTTAGGAACAACCATCATGCAACATATGGGGGTCAATTTCATCCAACCTTATATGAAACAACAAACTCAATAGTTTGATCAATTGAACATCGCCAATATCTTGAATCCTCAAATTCAAGGGAAGAAGAAGGGAAAAAAAAACAACCCCAACAGTAGGGGTAGGGTGTCAACCAAGTTCCCCACCATAACCCAAACCAAGATAATCAACCATTATAGGGGGGAAAACCCCCAAGAAAGGAAAAAACACCAACTTGAGGACTAATTACCCTTTCTCTATATGTGGCGAGTATGTCCATTACACTCACAATTTATCGCTTATCGAAGAATACGAACAATTGGCGGGATCTAAGAAACATACACTAGAAAAATATCCTCATGCACCTCCTACACCACAACCCCAACAAGCTCTTTTGCAACAATCCTTTTCCAACCAAAGCATGGTTACCCAATAGTCAGACCCCCACCCCCAGGAAATGGATTGAATTTCCAAAACATCTTTATGAACTCAACATCAATCAACCTCGAGACTTGTTTCAAAGGGTGTACTAGTGTTGGCCCCTCATCCATCCTATAAGAGAAATTTGTTGCTTTGGGAGGCCCACTACAGAATTATCACCCCAGCATGGATAAAATTCCAAGGATACCAAAAGCACCACTTTGGAATACCCCTCATAGTCCTCACATGAAGACCGCCCACAATTACAATATTGTTAACGACTTATCAAAATCACTAGCCTCCATGTTCATGTTAGAAGTGCTTCAGTATCTCCCCACATAACCCAAGGAAATATTAAATTTTCTTAGCATGTTCGGCTCATTTGAATTGCACCTCATGACTTTTTATATAGAAAAGGGAGAATCATGACTACCCTCATCTGTCTCTTTCCAATTCCCAGACACTATAAATAACATTATCATTTCATCGATGTTATTGATGAAGGTGTGTCCACATGCATCATGTCCTCAAATGTTTAGAAAGGGTTGGGCTCACCTGAGTTGCTCACATCCTCTATTTCTCTTTGTGCATATGATGGACAACCATCCCAATCATGAGGGTTGTACCATAATGTCCTATTGAGTTAGGGATAAAAATGGGAATGATCAATGTTGAATTCATTGATTCCCAACTAAACTACAATATCCCATTGAGTTGTAGTTACATGTACACCATGAATATGGTCACCTCCTTGGTTTTTCACATCATGATATTTCCCCTCAATGGGAAGGTGGTCACACTCGAAAAAATTAGCTACTATTAACCCCATGCTTCTACCAAACTTGAGAATGTCCTACCTGCGGTAGTGAATCTAACCCAAACCCTTAGTTTGAAGGATGGTCTCATGTGCACCATTTTCACCTTTGAGAGTAAGTCTCCCCACCCCATGACATCATCATCAACAACCCCAGCCACTCATGGAATAGAGAAAGTATTTATCCCTCCAATATCTCCCATGTTCCAGATAGTATTTTTGTACCCCCAAGTGGAGTGCAAAGAACACCAATTATGGTTTAGATAAGTCTCCTAAGACTCATGTTGGGAATCAAAATATGGTACCTTATGCCACCATATCATGACGTGGTCTCAAATCCCATTGCATGCTATGAAATGGTTCCAAAACAATGCGTTACTCCCATGGTACCACACATCAAACCAACACCATAGATGACTAGTCCACCACTGTTTGTTACAAAATCACACAATGAGGGGATTATTCAACCCAAGATGAAAACCCTACAAACATAAACGATAATCAACCCAAGTAGAAAGTTCCAACTATGAACACCCAACATCCTGAATCTTCATCAAGAGTCACTAAAACTCAAGAAGGAGACATACTTCAACACACGTTGAGATCCACCACCATGTATGATACACCCACTATGAGGGTCACACCTCCATGCGCTTTATGTGGGTAGTAAGGCCATGCAACTAGATTGTTCCCTACCTTAACAGAGATTAGGAACTTGCTAAAAATACCAGTCAATGTCACACATACACCCCAAGCCGCGTCTTAGGGAACATCCATGTTGAGCCTCATTTTTTTATCATTTTTGGCATTAAAATAACACATTTAAATGCATATTTTATTATCTCTCATGTATTGTATGTCATGCAGATCGTTATTTAGCACAAGGTAAGAACAAATTTAATGTTTATCCAACCTTGGTTATTAATATCATTTTTTATGATTTTATTAACTCAAATCTATATTATTTAAAGCATATTTGATGTATTAATTGATTTACATATTTGTTTGCAGATTTCATAATCCTTTTGGGCTAAATTTATAAACAAAACACATTCATCTTACCATTCAGCCCAATCTACGCAATCATTGTCCAGCTCATCGTCCAGCTCATCATCTAGCTCATCATGCAGCTCACCGTCTAGCTCGTTAATCAGGCTACACAATGTCCATAACCGATTTCAGGCATTTAATGTTGAAACAGTTCTGCAAATGGCCTGCTACCCACGTGTTTGATGATTGAAGAGGCTCTTAGCATAAGATCGCCATCATGCTGCTTGTCATCCACACATTTAGAGGATGGAATGTTTCTATTCTAAAAGGATTGATCATGGCCTCCTCTACTTAACCTTTGAATGTTACAAGTCTGCGCGCTTTGAAGGATGGAACGACCTGCCCACCGCGTGCTCTCATTTGTTTGACACCACACTGTCAGTTGCACTAAGGAAGGGGTTGCATGCCATATTGCACACACTGAGGAGATCTGTTCACATTGAAGAAGGAGCTCTCATTCTAGAGACACGCTACTCTGTATTCTTTGCTTCCCAACATGTCACCATCAACCACGCTAGAGAGAGAGCATGCATGCCACGTTCACGTTGAAGAATACCAAATTTATGCCAAAGAAGGAAAATGCTCATGCGCTTGCATGAGAACAATTATTGTCTTTTTATGATTGACTAAATTTAGAAGAGTAGTCGACCACTAAAGGGTCGACTTACTCAATCTCTTGAAAATAGTGTGTGTATAAACACCTCCACACACAAAGATAGGGGATTGATCAATCCATTAGGTAGATAGTTAGTAAGTTTTGAGAGAAGAATATTGTAACTTTGTTCCTTCTTTTTAATAGAATCTCTATGCCTTCTTGTTTATGGTCGTGTGTGAAATTATTCGCCAGGCATTACCTGTGGTTGCTGAGAGGGCCCCTCGACAATTCATGGTTTCTATTTCTGTATGATTTTCTGTAATCTCTTCATCACAGATAAGTAGTTTTATTTTTAATTTGTTTATATTTGTTTCTCTGTTTTCTATAACATGTATCTGTCGTAGTTAATATAATTTACATTATGTTGTTATTATAGTCTTTGCCTATAGAATTAGAGTGGCCGGTACGTGCAGTTTGTTTCTAGTTTTTCTTTCAATTAAATGCTTAATGTTATATTTGCAGGTAGATAAAATTTAGTTAGTCTTAGGCCACGTATAGCTTATTTCTAGTTTCCTTTTCATCTTTTTCCTTTCAAAGTTAGTGCTTAATATTATGTCAGTCTTTAGTTAGAGATTAGTTTTGCTACTTTTTGTTTAAACTATAAATTAGTTTAGCTATGTTTCAGTTTGTTTTATTTTATAATAGAAATAATCTCTTCATATCCATATATTAGTAATTCCTTTTGATCATTTTAATCATTAATTAGGTTTAAATTATGTCCTTTATGCATCTTGTTTTCATATGCACAAAATCAGCTGATAATTAAATCATTTAGGTTTGTTTTTATTATTTTTTGTATGCAGCCTTTCATTCGGACTGTTTTTTTGGACTATCATTTAGACCTTCCTTCCATATTGTCGTCCAACCTTTCATCCGACCTTTAGCATTCCTAGTTTCATTTTAAACCTGTTTTCAATTCTGTTTCTTTGGCTTTTTTATTATGCTCTGATTGTAGTCATTAGATAATGGTTATGTTTTTATTTGAACCATAGATTAGATTGTTTAAATTATTTACTAATTTTAATCCTTAGTTTTCTCTTTCCAACCCATGCTTTGAGTTATGCGTTGTGATCTTGTTTCTTTTGGTTTTTGATTTTCTTCTTTAATACTGCTATAATGTTTTGAAATTATGTTATTGGTTTGGTTTGATTTATTTCTTTGTATATGGATTTTTTAGGGTTAGGTGTGTTAATTGCTAGTATACTAGTGCCTTGTAAATCAATCATAGTGATAAGACCTATTCCTTTCACTGTGTGATTATTGAAGAGACTTGTAGAAAAGAATTTAAAATTATCTTTATTAAGTTTTCTTTTGCTTTTCTTACTCAGTTTTCCATTCACTTATTAGTCAAGTCTTCCTTGAACCCCAGCTTTTCAAGTAGTTGTTGATAATATATTTTTCAGTAAAAAATTATTTGTTTATAAATTATCTAGTTGTTGTGATTGTATTTCCAAATATGTACTTTCTATGAATAGTTAGCTCTTGAAGTTATTTAATAGGTTTTGTTATATTCTCATTTGTTAGTTGGGTGATTCCATGAAGATGGGTAACACTTTTTGGCCAAATTTGGCGATGAAAACCTGATTTTTAACTCATGTGCTAGATAGAAGCCCTCAAAACGCATATATGCCATGTGAATTTTGACTTGCAGTAAAAAAACAAATTGTAGAATATTATGTTGGATTCATAGTGATATTTTTAAAAAAATATTCCGATGTCATTTAATGTGTGAATTTTTGCATTTAATGAACTGTGTGACCTTAAAAATTTGAAGAAGCTAATAAGTGTTTCGTGTCCACGTAGAGTAATTCAATCTTGCATTAATAATTTTAAAAATATATATATATGAGCATGATCTACATAAAATTTAGTGTGATGTGCATATTTTTTTGTTAATTTTTTTCGCATTATACAACTATTTATTATTTTTCGAAAGTGACCACATTCGATTTCAGCATCGTTTTAAACACATATTTGTCCACGTAAAGAAATTTTTTCTATTTTTTCAAAAATTGAAAAAAAAAAGATACCCTTTTGAAGAGGACACGTCGATATGTGATGTGTGCATTTTTAAGAATTTTTTGGCTGTGTATTTTTAACTCTGCGGATTTTTCTTTGAGCTGCTTCGAAGTTGCAGTGTGGTTTTCTAAGTATAAGTTTTAGAAGTAATTAAAAAATAAATTTCATATGAATGCCAAAATGCGTGTATGATACGTCAATGGATAGAAGATTCGTTGGTGAATTTATCGGCATCAACTCCGCTCAGTTATGTGCTAGGAATGGCAGGGTGTACACCTCTGCAATGCACAGGAAATTTTTCATTTGTTTGAATGTGGGCTAAGTCTGTTTTTTTAAGCCCTCGACCGAGGTATTTAAATACCTCGGTCGAGGTATTAGCTCGGTCGAGGTCCTTTAAAGCAAAAGCCCGAGAGTGAATTCAAACATTAATGACACTCCAACTACAAACTTTAATGTCTTTCCCACC